>JBAIAA010000483.1:600000-876475 GCA_037893245.1 Crossaster papposus
GCGTCCCTCGTGGCTGCTGAGCGTCCCTCGTGGCTGCTGTGCGTCCCCCGGGGCTGCTGAGCGTCCCCCGGGGCTGCTGAGCGTCCCCCGGGGCTGCTGTGCGTCCCTCGTGGCTGCTGTGCGTCCCTCGTGGCTGCTGTGCGTCCCTCGTGGCTGCTGAGCGTCCCCCGGGGCTGCTGAGCGTCCCTCGGAGCTGCTGTGCGTCCATCGGGGCTGCTGTGCGTCCCTCGGGGCTGCTGTGCGTCTCCCGGGGCTGCTGTGCGTCCCCCGGGACTGCTGAGCGTCCCTCATCCTATCCCACATAGCAGTCAACAACATTTTCAGATGTTTTTTTGTCTCCAATTTATCTGACAGTATTACCCAGAAGGCACCATTCTATCCAGCGGCCTATCTAAGTGTTTCAGTGCAGGAGGTTGGCGGGTGAGTAGGTTGGAGACCAACAAAAATGTTTTAAAAATCGCAAAATGAATTCCAACTACATGCATAAGGGCAGTTCTACACATTTTTGGATTTCTCAATGTGTATTACAATGTATATAGTTTCTTTATCAATAATTCAGCTGTACACATTTGTGAAAACAAAGGGGCGTTTTTAATAGTTGTGAGCATCACGTCATAACCAAGATGGTTGAGTTTGAGGCCAAGTCTATGGTTGATGTGACTCGATTAGAGTCGTCTGAATCACCAAAATGGTGATTTTGGACTGGAGTCCTTAAGGACTCAAGTCCTATGACACTCACAGACCCACCACATGTTATGAGAAGTTTGTAGCCTGATTTTGCGTGTGGCTGGTTTTAATTGATATTTGCTTGAGGTTGTCTGGTATTTGTTTTCAGCTTAGCCGATGTGCATCACGATCAGAAAATGTGTAGAAAGTGACGTCATTTGAGCGAGACCTGTAGAATGCCAGACAGAATTGGCAGTTAAAAGAAAGTCAGGATCCCTCAATGAGAACCCAAGAAATAAAAAGGGGTACTGTACGTCCTTAACCAGTTCGCGCCGGGATTATTTTAACATCACCGAGCCGAGGGACGGGATTATTTTTAACAAAACTCGATCTGAAGCGGGTTCAGGCCGATAGTGCCGGGAAGCACACCCACGCATTTCCGGCCTTGCTCGCAGCTGACAGACATTTCTGAACTTGAACTTGTCGTGTTTATGCGTCATCCGTTTTGAATTTGGGGAAAACTTTGCGTTTATATACGTCATCCGGCACGAACTGGTTAAAGCACTCTAATTGTGGCTTTCTGTCTATTTTCCCGCAGTGTGGGTACAGTATTTACCCCAAGGAGTTGTCTGAACTCTACAAGACACTATGCAGTGCATCCAGCCACACTCACTCCTGTGCCACCGCTCCAGTGCAGTATGCTGCCATCCATGTAAGTTGGATGTTTACATTTAAGATAGATGTCCAGTCTGTGGCAGGTCGGCAAAAGCAGTTTTTTGCTCGCCGTCCACTGATATGATATGACTGAGGTTCGAACTTCTGCCTGGGATGTGTCCCCCCCCCCCCCCCTCCCCCTGAAACTGACAAAATAAATGCCACCCATAACAATCTTGCCTCCTAACAAGGCCCTTCCCATATTTTTTTTCTCAGTGTGATTGGGATCAATTTAGCTGATTTCAGGATTTTTATTCAGGTTTTTTACTCAGTTGTTTTGAATTCTATTACAAAGAGCTGGAATCCAGGGTTTTTATGTTAAAGGGGTCTTGAAATTCAAAACTCTAATATGGCGAAATATACGTTTTAATAATGCTGAATACTTAACAACTGCAAAAACTTCATATTTGTTTATGTTCGTTCATTAATCGTGACCCTAAAATAAAAAGCAATATGCGCCGTGCCCCGCCCATAAAAGATGACGTCACGGTAATAATAGAGCGTGGCTGTACCAGGCTAAGCCTAGCCTTGAATACAAGGCTATGCTGTATCCGCAACGTGGGATCATCGTTGGCCACAACACTAAACGTGTATATAGCCCGCAATGCATTATACTCAGCTGGTTCTCTAGGTTAAAGGTTTTTTCCCTGTGAAAGTTTGTGTACAAATGTATACTATTTCTATGCTTGACCCTGGGCCCATGGGCGATCCTCTACTCAATCTACCTGACAATTATTTTGTGGATTGACTTAAATTTAATTTACAAACAATATTCTAAAATGAAATTATTGACTGATTTCCAGTGTTTGCATACAATCAAAAAATACGCGTGCAGCGATAAAGTAATTACATAATTATTAATTGAGTATTTTTGCAATGTTGATTTTATGTAGTTTTGCAACCTGTGGTTTAAAAAAAATTTCAACAATATACTTGGGAGTGTTTTACATCTTTATGATTTGTATTAAATGTAATTTTTTGGGGGGAATGGGATGTACAGTAAATTGTGATGAATTCCTTCAACTTGACCTCATGCTTGCATTCATCAGCTTTTTAAACTGGATGAAGAAACGAGAGAGTACCTCAGAGGCTGCAGGTGCATCATGGGAGCCGTGGCCAAGTTCTGTCATCGGTGAGAACCATTCTTAAAATGACCGCACTAAATAAATTCAATCCACATTTGGTATTAATTTTGAATTAACCAGTTCGTGCCGGATGACATATATAAATGCAAAGTTTTCCCAAAATTCAAAACGGATGACGCATAAACACGCCAAGTTCAAGTTCGGAAATGTCTGTCAGCAGCGAGCAAGGCCGGAAATGCGTGGGTGTGCTTTCCGGCACTATCGGCCTGAACCCGCTTCGGATCGAGTTTCGTTAAAAATAATCCCGCCCCTCGGCTCGGTGATGTTAAAATAATCTCGCCGCGAACTGGTTAAATATGCGAGGGGCTCTGGCAAAATGAGACAGCACTGGGCAGAGGTTGAAATGAGGGTTCTCAGGCATTGGAAAAGATGATGAGATTTTGTTGCCCTTCAATCGTAAACACGTATTAACAAGTTAGGGAGGCGATCCCAATTGGGACCGTTTGAGAAGCGGGCGAGCCTGATAAGCCCCGCCCACTACGAACACTTCAAAACTTCTATATGACAACATTTGTGACCGGCTCTACAAACAGGTGTATTAAGTCGCGCTATGCACTATTATGTAATGGCCCGCTCAACGTTGAGAGGGTAAACGTTTCATCAAAATGTGCTTTTTATTTGTTGTCATGAATGAAATCTTTAATACCTACAGTTTAAGGTTTCATTAAAAGAAATGTTGATTTTGATGAATAAAGTGGAAAAAAAGACCATTCTGTGTGCAGCGTTCTGTTGTAGTACAACGGAGCCGGCTATTTCAAAGCCTGTTTTTTCAGTTGTGTAATTTTAACTCAGAAAAAGTAATCAATATGTAAGCACGTCGTTTCTTCAAAATAGGAGGGGCTATGGATCTCTATTATATACTATATGAAAGCTTACGTTGAGGGCTTTCTTACCATGTATATAACTCAATTTAATTTTTTTGCGACATAAGACACCTTTTTGTAGAGCCGGTCACATTTATGTGCTAGCTGCAATGGCCACCACAAATTAAAGTAAATATGAACATTTCAGTAATCATCCTGTGGTCTATTACATGTCCCTCCAGACATCTTTTCTGTCTTTAAAATGGCTGAGCTGGATCGGGGTATTTGTGTGTAGCGTAGCGTTTGCTGCAAACCTGAATTTGACTCTTTATTGTTCAGGGAATTGACAGGTTGTGGCATTAAGGCAATCATGCCTGTGGCTGCCTTCTACATTTTCCCAGACTTTGAGGTCCTGCGTCCCATCTTGGAGGGCAGAGGCATACTGACCTGTGAGCAAATGTGTCGGGCACTCTATACAGAAGAAAACGTGGTCGTGAGTTTTGCTTCATTCATTGCTGGGCCAGGTAGTATGGTCTTTACCAAAGACCACTGTATTAGACAGTCCGCCTGCTAACGAAACGATTAGTCCAGCTCCCTCACTCGCACAGTGGTCTTTGCAAACTCGTTTAAATGGGGTTTGACTTTTTCGTGCAAATTCGACCATTCAAATATGCACAGCGTCTTCACGCAGTCAACTACCCATCCAGAGGTTGCGCTGCACATCTAATTATAGCACTGCTTCACAAAGGAATTTCGTGCGTGCGCGTAGTACGTGTTGATAATCGCAGTTCTGCGATCGCTGATTGGCTCCCTAGCAAAGCCTGCGAAGAAAAAAAGGAAAACCACTGGATCAAATTTGCAAAGCCGACTGAGTGAGTTAGGGAGCTGGTCTATAATTGTATCATTAGCTGCAGGCGTGCGCACTGCGTGAAAAGAAAACGCTTCGTGCAAAAACGAATATCGAATTCACTCATCTTTAGCAAAGACTAGGCAGTACTCTACTCTGTTGATGGTCCTGTATAATAAAGTAATGTGTAGATTTCATTCTGTTGGCTAATTTTTGATAGTAGACCAACTCTTCCCCAAATCACAAAATCTTAGAATATTGTTTTTTTGGATTATGCAGCATTCACAGATCTAAAACTTCATCAGGTTGGTCCTTTCTTTATATTGTGAGCACTTTTGCTGCTTCAAACGAATATAATGCACAACCGACAAATGGTCTATTGCCCCTTTAATACCAGGTGATGGCCGGGGGACCAGGTTTCATGCGTCCTCTGACAGAGTTCACCGTGCGTTTGAGCTTTGTGAATTTTGACGGCGGGGCAGCGCTGGAAGGCTGGAAGCTTCAGGGTTGCAAGGAAAAACTCGATCAAGATTTCTTGGACAAGTACTGCAGTCAAGTGGTCCAAGGAATTAAGGTAATTCAATTAACCATTTTCGCGCTGGGATTATTTTGACATTGACCGGGCCCAGGCATGGGATTGTAATTTCACGAACCTTGATCCGAATCGAGAGAATATTTTAAATAAAATAAACTGCAACATCAAAGGTTTGCTTTTGTTAGTTCGTTTAGCACTGACGTCAAACTCAGGGCTCACCCGAGTCAGCCACCACACACACCCTGCTTGTAGATCAGAGTCACTGGTGGAATACGTCACACACACGTACGTTGTTCATTCCAAGCAGCGAACAAATACTGCGACTGGGCTGCGGATAACTTCAAGTTGGCTTTATTGGAAGTCTAAACATAATTATTAACTGAGCTCATTGCGATTTTAGAAGCTGTTGCTGTAGTCGATCTGACGTTGTTAATATTGTTTGCGATGGCAACAGTAAAAAAAAGCATTTGTCAATACGGCTGGCTGCAAATATCACGTGAGGATTGTGAAAGCTAGGGCACATTTGAGGGTTCAATTAGTACGGTTTTCGTGGCTATAATCCGACTGTCGATCCGAGTGATCTACTTGAACTCATGCAAGGTTTGTCGAGCAACAAACATCTTTATCGATTCTTGTGAACCAGTCGTTTCGCTTGTGTACCAGTCGTTTCGCTTGTGTCTTCTCAACAGGCCATTGTATCCTGGGTGGAGAAGCAGCTGGCACAGCTCTAGACACCCCCAACGGCTTCTTGCAAAGAAAAGATGACTATGCGTGGGCAAGTCCCCATCAACAGAGATCCCAACATGTACGATTTTGGCGCACTTTTTGTAATTCTAAACTCAATTTATGCGTTTTATTCTTCATTTTGTTACGATTTTTTACAATAAATTAAAAAAAAAAACACCTTCCGCAAGTTCCGCCCCATAAACGGGTTGTCTGTGCTTTTTTTAAATTTCAATTATTCCTTTTTGAAGAAAGACCATGTTAATTTTTTTTTTGCAATGGCAGGCCTTTACACGCCGTTGGCCTATTTATGTATTTTGTGTGCGAGTTAGTCTTGCATACGCCCTGTGGACCTCCGAACAATATTTTGGTCCACACGATGCGGGAAAAGGTTACGGTTTGTGGACTTGGCCAGGTTCACAATCTGGTTTTTTTCAGTCTCCGAAAAAGAGCGCTAGAGGAAAAACGGGTTAGGGTTATATATAGAAAAGATAGGAGGAACAGCTGAGAGGCCCAGAATCAACATTTGAGGTAAAATTTGTTTTGGAGAAGCGAGAAAAATGAGTATTTAGTCAACTTTATGTCCAGTCTTATTCGAAAATACAATAGTAGAAAATTATCAATTCAATTTGAAAATCTATTTTTCATGGTGCAACCGAACACATCTGCTTTAAATGTTTGAAGTCTGCCGTGGAAAGACTGGGGGACAGTTTATTAAACTTAATCTGCGCAAGCATGCTTTCCCGAAAGTACCATTTAATGTTAGTGAAATTCGTACCGGTACATAAACTCATCACTGTATACGCTGGCTATGTTGGTAGGATGCTTTAGTTCTATATTGATACAATGAATACCGGAAAATCTGAATGTAGGGAGCTTTGCATCAAGGATCGCACTGGCAAAACAACTCAACACAATATTTCCTTTGGTTTACACTTTAATAGTGGTTGCGTTTAGGATATCTTGCATTTATAATGTTGTTTTTTGTTTTTTTACAATCTCCACAGATATTTTACAAAAAAAGACAATCGGAATTATTACCAAATACATGCATATCCGAGGTATTGTCAAAGATAACACAAGGATTCTCAAAACAGGTCCTCTACTTTCAAAAATACATTAACATCGATATATGAAATTAAAACATATTTGTAGACAAAAAATACCTATAGATTAAAAGACTAAGATAAAAATACTTTCATAAACATAGTAAAGGAAATTTACATGGGATCAGATTTGTATATGAATATTTGACGCACGAGATTCTGATATAACCATGTTTTTAAAGTACGATGACAAAAGTGACAGAATCACAAAGCAACGTGGACAAAATATGCCAAGGCAATGTTTTGTTGGTCGCTGCACTATGCCATGAAAACTTTGCTATTTATAACTAGCGCAACTAATAACCATCGTCAACTAGTTGCAACTAAACCTAACTCTCTAGGGTGTGTGCAAAATCATATTGAATTGGGAGGGTTAGGATGGTGCTTGCCTATGCGGTGGAGTTTTAGCACCGCCTCCTGTGATGTCAGTCTAGCTCTCGGCCAATCGGCTTTCTCAAAATATTAACCTTTATGAGAAGTTAACAGAACATCTGTCGTTATCAACTGCCCTCATCATAAATGTTTTTCAATCTTCCACAGCCGAATTGTACTTTAATGAGAAAACTGTTGGTGTACCACAGTAATAACTCTTAACTCATTATGAAATGTTTCTAAAATAATAACAATAAATTATAAAGCATTTCAAAGGTATACTCAAGCTGTATTGTAAATCTAATTATTATAGGAAGAAATATAATGATTGTTTAATTTATCATGGAATAGTTTTATATACAAATATTTTGAGATTTTAGCCAGGAGCTACATGTATACTTGTATTTATGTGAACTGAATATTTTACTGTACCAGTTTTTACCAATAATGGATTGCATTGTGTCCCATTGTTTTATCTTTAGGGATGTGTTTATAAATGACTTCCAATAATGGCAGAAATTAAATGCACCAACTGAATTTAATGTTATTCTAGCCTTGTTTTACCATCTGATTCCATTTTTGTCTCAACCAAGTAGTGTTTATAATAATGGGGAAAAACGTTTTTATTTTCGACGTTATCAAGCCTACAAAAATATATTTTAATCTGGGTTTTTTTCCAGCCCATTAACTCCCAAAACCTGAATTATTATCGGGTGGCCGCAGACAATTATAAATAATTCGATTTGTATACGGTTGGTAAAATCGTTGTAAATTAATTCCAACTAGATATGAATAACGTTTGTATTGCTACAAAAACATTTATTTGTCAGGGTGAAACACGAAGATGGCACAGGGAGAGCGACCAAACTAATTATGGAGAATCTTTCTAGAATTGAAATGAAATGAAACCAAGAAATCCTAAATTTGGTCAAGTAGTTTTATAGCTTTTCTTTCATAAAGACTCCCAATCCATTATACCAATATTACTTTTATGGTATATATCTATATAGGATTAAAACAAACAATGGGTTCCAATTACCAAACGTATACGATCCCTTTAAACCGCCTGCCTCCCCTTTCATCTGCCATTATGAATACTTATCACGACGGTCCATTGTCTCCTGTAGATCCGATGTGCGATTGTCTCCGCTCTCGCAGTAATATATACCAAGGCTCGAGTTATTGCTAAAATTGCAGCCATGGTGAAAGTAAATAGTCCAATTGACACGAAAACGACTATATAATTTCCGCTCACGTCGTGAATCCAACCTGTGCAACAATGGAAAAAAAAAGAAAAAAAAATGTAATTATTTTTATGTATGAAAAGAAGAACTAGTCCTCTTCTAGAAATAATTAAAAAAATATAAAAAAACGTACAGGGGGTGTCGAAAAGTTCAATATTTATACCTCATTTCACAAGGCTAACTAATAACTTTAAATCTGAAATAATCTATGCAAATTTGTATCAATTGACGCACAAATTATTGACGTTTTACTCGCTGTACAATTGTATCTTGAAACTACCACTCTGATAATATATTATCGGTTTTTCGAGGGGCACTACCAAACTCTCGTTAAAACTTCGTGAATTCTCAAACGGCTGAGACTGCTAACACGCTGCCAATAAAACTCGACTGTACACTTCATTATGGGGAACGCTGCGCCCTGACTGACTCCGACTAGTCCAAACTTATCGGCATTTACGGTAGTACGCCAAAATCTGAACCGAATCCGATCTGTCACTTCCAGCCGTGGGCCCTAATGGCCCCTGTAGCTGTGTGTATTTCAAGTGGAGGTTAGTTCATTTTTCTCCCCGAGTTTCTTAAACTTTTGCTTAGCCGAACCAAACTAAAATCGCGTAATTTGTTCCATTTATGAGTGCAGGGGATTACACAACGTTAGGGAGAAACGTTATCGCTTGCCAGCAACCGCATATAATACTTAAAAACAAAAGCAGAATAATAGCGGCAGCAGCAACATTAGTAGTAGTAAGACAGTAGCAGCAGCAGAATAATATGTACACACCTGCAACGACTCCTCCTAGCATTTCGCCCGCCCCCAATGAAGTGAAGAGCCATCCATAGGCTGACAGGTGATGATCTCCAGTGATCTCATGCACTATCACGTAGGTCAGGGGATAAAACACGCCAATCGCGAGCCCCGAAACGACGCCTGTAGCTGCCAAAGCAGCGTACGATGAGACGATCAAAGGTTGAGCCAGACATAACATCGCAAAAACTAACGATGTAGCGACGAAGAGGACGGACACCTTGACGAGACCGCGATCCACCAGAGTGCCGTGGCTGAGGCGTCCAACTAGCGACCCCAGACCCGCGAACGTGGCCAGGAATGCCGCTTTGGAGCCTTCGTATCCGAGCTCTATGCCTTGCGGAACTAGAAATAGATGCCACATGCAGAAGATCGCACCGCTCAGCACTGCCACAATTTGATAAACAATAAATAAGGGTTCCGCCAGTAACTGGACGTCGAATTGATCCCTTAGTTGCTCCCGGAAGTCTTGAAATCTACTCACCCCGCCTTTTGATTTACCTACTAGATTCTTTTGCGTTTCACCAGGATCGTCACCAAGTAGCACCTGCTTGTACCTGTACCTTCCTCCTGCATCACTACGTAAAGGTCTGAGAAGCACTCCGGACACGATGTAGTGAAAGCTGAATGTCCCCATGAGTGCCAATGCACTCCTCCATCCATACACTGAGAGAAGGTATTCCATAACTGGTGGTAGCACCATCATGCCGAGTGTACCTCCAGCTAGAGAGACGCCGTTGGCCAAAGCGAAGTCTTCTGGGAAATAATTCATCATTGGTTTGATGGATGAAATTTGGACTAACCCCAGACCAACACCTTGAAACAAAAAACCCAACAACATTAAACAAGATTATCCTAAATCGAAGGGGATTTTTTCATTATACATGTAATAAGAAAACAATTAACAGACTGTTTAAATACGTACACATGTATTTTTAAGACGGTTTACTTCCCCCTGGCACAAAACTATGGCCTGCATTGTTGATATTTAATTTAAAATAGAGATATTGTAACGTTTGTGCCGGTTGGCCGATAGAGGGCACTAGAGCGATTCCATGGTGTAATCCCCTGACGGTACGCCAGGGAAACCTGTTCTGGATAGCGCATACGCCGAACTGGTTTAGACCAGTTCCGGGGCCGCGCGATAGCGGTAAGCGTCATGTCAGTGTTTGTGACCAGAGAAGGAGTGCATTAAAACCACCTTAGAATCACCGAATCCACAGAATACTTGTGTCAGTTTCCTTCCTGTGTGTGTGTCGACCCCAGACAACGCTTTTCGTTACATTGGTGGCAGCGGTGGGATGCAGGAGGACTAAGGAAACCAGGTGAAGTTGTTTCATGTTTTCACGAAACCATGATGGTGTGGCGGCCGACTCGCCCTGCGGCGGGAAGGCGAGCTGGAGTGCGGGCCCGGGGAGCGGGGCCCAGGAGCCGGTGCATTCCGTACATCACGCTGGCGGAGTTAGAGGCCCTCTCTAGGGAGGTTATGGGGACCTGGGAGTCTGGATGTTTCCTGGGGGAGGAGTTAGAGAAGGATGGCGGGGAATTTCGGGACATGCGCCTATGGCTGGGGGCTTCAGTGCGTCCACTCCGATTTGGAGAGAGGGCGCCCTTCCCCATATTTGTCCGGGTCCGCTACCAGGTTTGTGTCGGGGGGGGCCGCCCCATGCTGTAGACGGTGGCGCAGCAGACGTCTTGCTCCACACGGGGCGATTCCGAGCTGTGCCCGTGGATGCAGTGGGGGGCGGGGCCTCGTCTAGACATTCTCTGGATCTTCTGCAGGAATTAAACCGAGTCCGGGGGGGGGGGGGGGGGGGCCCGGCCCATGCTGTGAACGGCGGCGCGGCAGACGTTTTGTTCCACTCGGAACGATTCCGAGCCGGGTCCGTCGGCGCAGCGGGGGCGGGGCCTCGCCGGGACGCCCACGCGGCCACAGGAGCCAGTCGCAGTCGCAGGAGCAAGTCGCAGTCGCAGGAGCCAGGCGCAGTCGCAGTCGGAGGAACCACAGTCGCAGTCGCAAGAGCCAGTCGCAGTCGCAGGCACCAGATACAGGAGCCAGTCGCAGTCGCAGGAGCCAGTCGCTGTCGCGGGAGCCAGCCGCAGTCGCAGTCGCAGGAACCACAGTCGCAGTCGCAAGAGCCAGCCGCAGTCGAAGGCACCAGTCGCAGTCAGAGGAGCCAGTCGCAGTCACAGTCGCAGTCAAGTCTTAACATTAGAGGGGTGTGCCGGGGCCAGGGGTGTGCCGGGGCCAGGGGTGTGCCGGGGCCAGGGGTGTGCCGGGGCCAGGGGTGTGCCGGGGCCAGGGGTGTGCCGGGGCCAGGGGTGTGCCGGGGCCAGGGGTGTGCCGGGGCCAGGGGTGTGCCGGGGCCAGGGGTGTGCCGGGGCCAGGGGTGTGCCGGGGCCAGGGGTGTGCCGGGGCCAGGGGTGTGCCGGGGCCAGGGGTGTGCCGGGGCCAGGGGTGTGCCGGGGCCAGGGGTGTGCCGGGGCCAGGGGTGTGCCGGGGCCAGGGGTGTGCCGGGGCCAGGGGTGTGCCGGGGCCAGGGGTGTGCCGGGGCCAGGGGTGTGCCGGGGCCAGGGGTGTGCCGGGGCCAGGGGCTTACCCCAAAAATTGTTGTAATGAAAATTGTTGTAATGTAAATTGTTGTAATGTAAATTGTTGTAATGTAAATTGTTGTAATGTAAATTGTTGTATAAATGTTGGCGTTGTGCGCTTTCCGGTGCGGGTCTTCCGGGTGTGCGGCGGCAGAGCCCACCGTCTTGTTTGGGGGCAAACAAGGTCTTCGTGGGGGGCTGTGTAACGTTTGTGCCGGTTGGCCGATAGAGGGCACTAGAGCGATTCCATGGTGTAATCCCCTGACGGTACGCCAGGGAAACCCGTTCTGGATAGCGCATACGCCGAACTGGTTTAGACCAGTTCCAGGGCCGCGCGATAGCGGTAAGCGTCATGTCAGTGTTTGTGACCAGAGAAGGAGTGCATTAAAACGACCTTAGAATCACCTAAACCACAGAATACTTGTGTCAGTTTCCTTCCTGTGTGTGTGTCGACCCCAGACAACGCTTTTCGTTACAATATCTCTATTAAAAATAGAAATATCTCTATTAACAATAGAGATATCTCTATATCTCTATTGTTAATACTAATACTAATAGAGATATCTCTATTACAGGAATTAAATGTTAACTTTGTACGTCCGAAATAGAGGTATCTATTGTTATAGAGATATCTCTATTTTGGATTAAATGTCAACTGAACTATGCACGCCATACAAAATCTCAACAATGCAAGCTGACTCGTTACGTGATTAAGTTCTTACTCGAAAGTGCGAACCACAGTCCCAACTGCGTCACCGATGACGAAAATGCGGTAGCTATTGCAGACAGCATCCCTCCAGCCATGGTCAGCTTGCGTGGGTCACATGACTTCACCAAGGCACCTACAAACGGTCCTGTTTTGATGGGGGGAAATCATCCCGTTTATCCAACTGTCTCAGATTATACATGATGGTCCATACAAAACGTAACGTGCCTATTTTATGTACCCTCCGGCCAGAAAAACTAGTTTGGATAGACGGCGAATCTTTCCAGATAAACAAAATAATATCAAGATCATCAGCTCCGGTCCAGTAGTTTTTCTGGATCCAAATCGGGGATCAGTTTGACAGTCGATGATCAACCCATGGAGCAATAAATCTAGTTTATTGCTCCATGATCAACCGAAGCGCGACAGCAATGAAAAGGCCTGTCCATAAGGTGTTTCACGGTAATATGCGCCATCTTGTTTACGGGGCAAAATGAACACGCGTTGCTGCTACTAGTATATACTAGACGTAGACGCCTGCACATTTTAGAATAAACGCATGATAACTTGGAAGCGCTAAAGTTTTCAATCGACGATGCGTATATATACATGTATACACACAGCAACGCGTGTAAATACGCACCAGCCGGCTTTCACCGCCCTCTGTACGTGCGGCGCGGTGGCGGGCGAGCACAGCACATGCTGGCCGGGACGGGCGGCCGGGTGTTTCAATAAAAGACATGACAGCATTATTACATTTTTGCAATGTATTCACTATTAAGGGTTCACTTTTTTTGTATTCGCTTTGCCTGTTACACCATATAGCGCCACCGGCGTACACAGGAACCCTCGCCTTTCACCGCTGTGACCCAGGTTCGAATCCAGTGACCCAGGTTCGAATCCAGTGATCCAGTGATTTAGTGATTTCGTTGATTTTCTCCTAGGACAATTTTTTTTCGCGCAGGTCTACTGCGCAGGTCTACTGCGCAGGTCTACTGCGCAGGTCTACTGCGCAGGTCTACTGCGCAGGTCTACTGCGCAGGTCTACTGCGCAGGTCTACTGCGCAGGTCTACTGCGCAGGTCTACTGCGCAGGTCTACTGCGCAGGTCTACTGCGCAGGTCTACTGCGCAGGTCTACTGCGCAGGTCTACTGCGCAGGTCTACTGCCCAGGTCTACTGCCCAGGTCTACTGCCCAGGTCTACTGCCCAGGTCTACTGCCCAGGTCTACTGCCCAGGTCTACTGCCCAGGTCTACTGCCCAGGTCTACTGCCCAGGTCTACTGCCCAGGTCTACTGCCCAGGTCTACTGCCCAGGTCTACTGCCCAGGTCTACTGCCCAGGTCTACTGCCCAGGTCTACTGCCCAGGTCTACTGCCCAGGTCTACTGCCCAGGTCTACTGCCCAGGTCTACTGCCCAGGTCTACTGCCCAGGTCTACTGCCCAGGTCTACTGCCCAGGTCTACTGCCCAGGTCTACTGCCAAAACCACGCATTCATGATAATTCAAGCAATTGCCAATGGTGTATCCTACAGACCCTGTCGTGCACACAGTTGTTTACAAAATCTGGATGATATTTGTGGTTCAAAAGTGTTCATGTTTATTGTATACAAAGGATCGAGTGACCATTAGAAACGGAATTTCAGCGGAATTGGCTCAAAGATGTCGCAGAACTCTGCAGCTCGTCTTATTTTTCGCATTAGGAAACATGAATCTGTGTCTCTTCTCCTAAGAGAATTACATTGGCTACCCATTCTCGCATTTCATTCAAAATGTTGTTGTTGGCATACGAATGTTTTTTTAATTTTGCGCCACCTTATTTGATAGAGCTGTTAACATTGTACACACCATCAAGAAATATTCGTTCTAATAAGAAACAATTGTTTGTTATTCCACCAGTTTTGACCAGGTCATAATTATGGTGAACGCAGCTTCGCTCACACTGCTTCAACCATATGGAACAATGGAACAATCTCCCGGAACATTTGAAAAATATTGATTCCATTGATAAGTTCAAGATTGCTTTAAAGACGCACCTATTTAACATTTAGGTCATGCATTTTTGTTTGAAACCTAGTAGGCCTACATCTTGTATTTGTATTTTGTTGTCTTTTTTCTTTCTCTACAGCGCATAGGGACATGTTTAATCACTATGTGTTATGCGCTATATAAAAATGTTATTATTAGTACATGTAATACAAAACAAATAACAAAAATTGCCTCTCGACTAACTCGCTCCGTTTGACGGAGGGGTAATCCACGGACACACCAACCTTAAAGACCCTGTCTTGCACATAAATTATTACCGGTATGTTTACAAAATCTGGAAATATTTGTGGTTCAAAAGTGTTCATGTGTACTGTATACAAAGGAGTGTGACTATTAGAAACGGAACGCGACTACATATGGGGTGCGAATGCGGCTTTTGGGGGGTGGGGGAAGTTGCGTGGTTTTATCGCTATATGCGACCACCGCGCATATGCGACCACCGCGCATATTAGACCATGGGACGAGTGCTATTATTGTGTTCGTTCGTGATCCCCATTTTGGTACAAAATGAAAACATCGAAGTTCATTCAAGTTGTTGTTGCTAAATACAAAAATGACTGTTCATTTTTGCAAAAGTGGCACTTTTGGTGTATTTTTTGCGAAAATATGGACCGATTTTTATTTTTTTTACAAAACTTGCCGTTACTTGAACCTAGGCTTTGGCCCGTATTTGGCTCCAGCGTAATTGCCAAACTGCATAACTGAAGCCAAAACTGAAACACAGTTTCATTTAACAAAACATCACTCGCGTGACTAAACCTAAATTGTGACCAATCGGAAATACTGTGTTATGAGTTTCTGTCGGCATCCAATCAGCGCTATCGTTACGCACAGTTTCTGACCCGATGTACAGCAATCCAACATGGCGGCTTCTAAAGACGACACCGAGCCTTTATTTACGTGCATTTTGCACCGTAATCTAGAGCCAAAGGCAGGGTTTCACCTTTTTCTATTCAAAGCTGGTCTCGCTTCCTCGAGTTTGCTGACAAATGGAAGAGTTTGAAGGGAAAACAGTCAGATATAGCGAGATAATTTCTGGCCAAACATGACTCCGTGTTGCAGAGAGCGGATGGGTTGGAAATCGGCAGGCGGACCACCGAAACCTTGCTACGCCCGGTTTACGGACATCAATAAGATAGAGCAAGTCATGCTGTCCAAGAAAAACGACAAAGGGAAATCTTTGGAACCGGTAGGTGTTGCAGTAACGTTCAGGCCTAGCCCATAATATTTGTTGTCTGTTGTCGAATGAATGCGCATGATCCTGCCTCCACTTTAGCACTTTAGACTTCAATCAGGGCGATATAACACCTCAGTGTTTATTTGTGGTTCCGAACAAGATTTTGATGCTCTTAAATGACATTTACGATAACAGGCCATATTCTCTTAACTATGATATTGACCTTATATACGGGGCCACACATTCGAACACGCTTTATGTTATTATAGTTCTGTACATTGTACCTCTTTCTTTTGTCATTTGTCAATGTAGAATATGTTATGGAATGAATGTGTTGTCGGTGCTGTGCATGTTGTCGGGGGTCATACTAATAACCGACAACACGCACAGCACCGACAACACATCAAAAACATTTGATAGTGACCAAAGAGGAAGAGAACTATAATAATACAATACACAAAGTCAAAAGATTGTCATTCAACTCGAGGTTGCAATTAATTTTTAAAATGATATGTTTTTTCACGCGAATTTTTTTCTATATCCAGCATGAACGTTGGCCGCTATTTTGCCTTCTGGCTGAAGTTTGACATTATGCACGAGTCTATCAGATGTGGTTGTAGCTGCTACCATAGACTCGTGCATAATTTCAAGCCGCAGCCAAGTAATCCGTACACAGCCTACAGCAACTCCGCGTGCTAATTTAATAAATGAAATTGTTGGATTCAGGACAACTTAGCTACACATACATGTAGCTCGTCAAATCTCGTTGATGTCAAATTACGTGTACTTAAATTTAGCCAGCTCTGGCTAAGTACATGTATACACCTATCTTTTATCCCCTTTTTTATCAAGGGGGGGGGGGGGGGGTGTGTTTGAGAAAACATTAGGTGTGAAGCGTGTGTAACTTTGGCTCCATATTTTTGTGTAGAACATTTTAAAAAGAAAGAAAAATAGGGACAAGGGACAAACTAAATTTCTTTTCTTGTAACAAGTCATTTCCAAATCCCATCATTGATTGTATTTTTCCCTTCTGTTTTCTCTCTAGACTTAACCTTATATGCAGTTGCTAATCAGGAGACGAGCAGTGATGATGACAGACCTCTAAAGAAGACTTGTGTTTACTCAGATCCAGTGCCAGCCTACCATCTAAGCCCCAATGTTAGAAGCATGACCTACCGGCTATGTGCATTATCTGCCAAAAATAGCATGGGTTGTAAATATTGCAACATTAATGTGCTCACTTCAGTGATTTTGTAATTGTTATAATTCTTAATTTTAGAGGGAAAAGCTGAGAGAATTATTCTCGAACTGGTTTTTGTTTACTAAATGACTAAATATTTAAGACAAGTCAGAAGCATTTTTCTGACACTTTTCATTCTTTTCACGCAGTTAACTTCCACTATCCCTGTTCCAATGAGGGCAACTATTTTCAAGGCTCTTTCTAATTGAAAAGTGTAACCTAGTTGAAACTTATTCGTGAAACATCCATTATGGAGTATGAATATCCCTCTTACTGAGAAAAGATGGTACATGTACTCAAATAGTCATTTACACAAATTTAAATGTAATTATTATTTGCAAATGGTGCATACAATTCACCATTTCTGTAATTTCAGATGTTATTACAACATTGACTTTAATCACAATTTTGCAAAAAAATGAGTGAGTACAGAAGTTTATGTACTAGTGCTGACAAGAATAAAATGACAAACAATAGATATTGTGTGGATCTTATCTTATGATGTATTTCATTATTATGTATTTCATTACAAGCTCGCCTTGCATGAAATCCTAATAAAATTCCCCTTTAAACAAAACACTGAGCTGATTGAACCCCCCCCCCCTAAATAGATACAAAATATTGCAGATTGAAATTGAATAGAAGCCATTTTATTTATCAATCAATTATCTAATAACACACTTAAATGGATCAATCTGGGCACCCATCAACCCAAAGAGAGTGATTTACAAATAGTTAATATTTGTCACCAGCAACTTTTTCCTGTCATGTACATGTACATGCTTCATGAGGCGAGTTGGCTTGAGTCAATACAATATTAGGTGAACAAAAGTATGGGGCGAACTGGCTTTGGGGCGAATGTGTTATGAAAACAAGGCGAGAAAAACCAACTCGCCCCATGTTATTTTCGCCCCATCAAATTTTTAACGTGAAATAACTCTCCAAAGTGCCACTTTTGCAAAAATGAACACCCCAAATGTAGTTAGGTATGCCCTAAAGATCAATTTGTGGAAGTTTTATTATGTACCAAGTTGGGGATCACGAAAATGTCTTTCTGAAAGGATTTTGTGACTTCGTCCCATGGTCTATATGCGACCACCGCGCATATGCGACCACCGCGCATATGCGACCACCGCGCATATGCGACCACCGCGCATATGCGACCACCGCGCATATGCGACCACCGCGCATATGCGACCACCGCGCATATGCGACCACCGCGCATATGCGACCACCGCGCATATGCGACCACCGCGCATATGCGACCACCGCGCATATGCGACCACCGCGCATATGCGACCACCGCGCATATGCGACCACCGCGCATATGCGACCACCGCGCATATGCGACCACCGCGCATATGCGACCACCGCGCATATGCGACCACCGCGCATATGCGACCACCGCGCATACTGCGCAAAAACAGAACAAGAACCACTGCCTGACTCCGGTTACAAACGAACGCCGTTTCTTCTGCTTTTCTCACCATCCCTGATTGTAAAACTTCAGACAGGTCAGTTAAACCATAGGTTAAACTAGATTTACTATGAAATACACGAAGGAGTGTGGCCATTAGAAACGGAACGCGACGAATTTACGTGGGGTGCAAATGCGGCTCAAGGTCGGGGTGGAGGAGGGGGGGGGGGGGGGGGGGGGGGGTTGCTTTTTAAAATACCCCAGGAGCTTTTTGCGTGGTTATTTTATCTCGACGGGAAGGTGCAATTCACATGAAGAAAAAAAAGAGATTTGTAGCCACCATTTGCCTAACAAGCCTTGAACACACGGCAACTTAGAAACATTAATGAAAAGAATTGTATGTGATTCGACTGGTTCCGTCGGAACGTGGTGGTCTGATCTTCGCTGCAACAGTTAATTGAGCACGTACGTGCATGAAATAACATTGCCCCGTGAACAAGATGGCGCATAATACCGTGAAACACCTTATTTACCACCGACTCGGTTCCAGCAATATGTCCCCAAAATTAAAACTACTGGACCGGATCAAGTGATCACGCTGTAAGAAAGTTCTCGACGGTCGAAAAACGCACAATGCAAAGTCAAGTGAAAACCCTAGTTTAACCAGTTCGCGCCGGATGACGTATATAAACGCAAAAATGTCCCCAAATTCAAAACGGATGACGCATAAACACGCCAAGATCAAGTTCGAAAATGTATGTCAGCAGCGCGCAAGGCCGGAAATGCATGGGTGTCCCGGCACTATCAGCCTGAACCCGCTTGGGATCGAGTTTCGTTAAAAATAATCCCGCCCGTCGGCTCGGCGATGTTAAAATAATCCCGGCGCGAACTGGCGCGAACGACGCGTCGATGAATGTGAAGATTATCAGCCCCCGCCAATGATACGGGTGAGCACTTTATTTACCTGAAATCTTCGCGTCGATGAATGGTTGCGTAACCGTTACCAGAGGCGTGTGCAGGATTTTTTCCTGCGGGGGGCTGAATCAAAATCGTTTCGGTAGAGCGAAGCGAGCGGAGAGTCTAACAGCGTTTGGTCCAGGAAGTCTGGGCCTCGGTGGGGGTCCAGGATTTTAAGACCTGAAATCGCCTTTTCAGGTTTGTTGGGTACCATTACTGTCAAGAATATCGATCGTTTTGTTACAGTTGTCCTTTGAGTAAGTTTTTCCGAGGTTTAAGTTTGTATTTTTTTCCCCTGTACTTATTCGTTCAAGCTTTAATTCGCAAATTTTTAAGATAATGTTTTATGGGACACAAAACTGTTTGCCATTTGTTTATGATTGTATAATAATCTTCTGAGTGTATCATTGGAAAACAAAGTGCGCCACCAACGTTGAAATGTATCTCATTCATTCTTCCACGCTCATGAGCCACACATCTCACACAGTAAATACGTATAGATCGCTACCTCGAAGCGCACCATTGAAACACGTACAAATTTGCTCCGTGCTCGCTCCCCGAATTCAGTGATTCATTTAACGTCCGCAAAGCCAGGTACACAGGCACGATCTACACCAATTGGGGCGATGTCATTTTCTGCCAGTTTGGTTCGAAAACAACACAATAAAACGCAAGGTGGTCACAGGCAGATTTTTTTTAAAATTCAGTATATATCACTGCTACATCCTTTTTTTTAACGTATCCATGGAAAAAAATGAGTGGGGTCGAAGCACAATTTTTAACAATTTATCGATTATTATTGCCCTTTTTAGGGGAGGTATTTGTTAACGTCGTTTGAGTATGTTTGCACAATCTCCACGCACATCAACGGTACGTCAACGCTTAATTTTGTCGACTGCTTTTTTCATTTTCAATACAATTTTTGTCATTTGATGATAAATATTAAGGTAAATAACAACCTTGTACAACTACAAAAGACAAGATGTTAAGATTGGATGCCAAAAACTCTTTATTTGTCGAGTGAGAAAATTGTTCCCTTCTATTTTGAGAATGGACGGTACCACAGCGTTTCGCAATCACAGCCTCGAAGGCCCCCCCCCCCCCCCCCTCCCTCCCCCCTAAAATAAATACCTGTCCCATTGTCGCCAAGTCACTGCATAGTCAGCCGAGCTGTTACGTTTGTACTCGGGTCCGAATGAAAGTGCACAAAAAATCGCAGTATCCTTGAATGTTTTCTAGTTCAGGAATCTGGATTTCAGTAGTACGGCAGGGGTCTTCTAGGGAGATTGCAAAACTACTACGGATGGATACGTAGGTTACGTACCCGATAAGGTATCACAATGTGCATGCTGATTGGATGGCGCTTACTGGGCTCTAACAAAGGGTTTATATGATTGCGTGCGTGTGTGGGTGTGTCTTACTTGTTTAACGCCCTTTCCATTCCACAGCATTACAGACAACGTCCTCCGACAATTAACCACTGCTGTTGACTGCATTTGTTGCAAAATGAACAGAACCGACTACTAATGACATTAATCTGGCTCCGTAAATATCCGGACTTTAATTCGCTTTCGGTTTTGTTTGATGTCAGTGAGAGCTAGACCGCAGGGCATGGCCGATTATCTTGCGCCTTCTTGACGCATATCGTGAATCTATATAAATTTTACTTTAAACTACTGAGGAAGTTGTTGGGAAACTCACCAATAAAATCCCCAAACGGTCTGCGAACCAGTACTCGATAAAATCTCAATTTAAAATTCATGTTTTCCAACGACCAATCAACGAGGCCTTCTGTCGTGGTGCGGCACGTTTGTGCGAATTGTGGGAAAATGGACCAATAGCGGGCGTTGTAAAATAGAGCGAGCGTAGGCGCTGTTGACACGAGCTGCTCAGATGATAGCGATTTGAACAAGAAAAAGTGTATTATGCACGGTTCAGATGCAGATTCCACGGTTTTGTTGTTCTCTGAAAAGAGTTTAAAACAATTCCACGCTTGTGCCGGTAGGTGGAAAAATGTATCCAAGCAAAAATCGCCAAAAAAGCGGAGATGATCATATTGGCATTCCAATCGTACACGCACTGGTTGATGTACCGCAGGAATCCGCATTGTCAACAGTACGTGATGTAGTTGAGTATATGCCGTTAAAAAAAGAGAACAGAGGTGGAGTTTGGACAAAAAGACCTGAACAACTGTCCTTGACAAACATTCACAATGCCAGACGCTAACTGTAGGAAAGCTTCTGGAAGCAGCGAGGAAAAAAGAAAATCAGTGGCTGCTCTCACAGATCGAAGGGAATTGGATCTTGTCACCACAGAAACATTGTATCACACAGTCTGCTTTCCATCTGACTCTCCCTAATATAAATTCAGCTGGAAATGGGCAAAATGTTTGTTATAACAGAATTGTGTATTAAATGTAAATCGGTACGAGTTGTTGTTCACCCACTCACAAGTACATTGTTAAAGACATGGACAAATTTCAGTTTTACCGTCACGAATAAACATGTATCAAAGACTAAAGCTAAAAAAAAACTCTGGTCGTGTATATATTTTTTTCATACAATTTACATTTAGATTTTTAACCCCCCCCCCCCAAAAAAAAAAAGATTAAACAATTATAATACAAAAATCAAACAATAACAATACAAAAACTAGAACTATGTCTGTTCGAGGAACAGAACATAGGGCTTTTTCGCATTCGCTATTTTTTAGATTAAATTTTTCAAAAATTGAACTTTTATACCATCAAAACAATTTAAAATCATTGAAAACAAATTTAAGTTAATTTAAACAGATTAAAATGAATTCAAACAGATTAAAACGATGACGTCACACGTTTGTGAACTATTTGTGCAACTATCCATCACCTAACAATACAAACAGATGTGTTATGTTAGCACGTTCCGTTGCTGAGATATGGCTTAAAGGTCTTAAAACGTAATAACTTAAATATAATCGTAATATGATGTAACATTTGTCAACATGCCGATAGAGGACGCTATCACATTTAATGAAGTCACCGTTGACTTTGTTGTTATTTACAACCTAGCCAGCGCCTAACATCGTTGAAAGTAAGTTCACATCGTTTTCCACTTTTAAACTATAAGGCACTTCCGGTTTGGACCGGAAGGAAGGGCCAGGTCTTCTTGCATGTAATACAAATTATGAAGACCATGGATTAATCTATCAATTCCCTTAAAATCTAAATCAGATCTCTTACATTTGATTTTATATCAATTTTCAAAGATTAAATCTAGAAATATTTGGTTGCTTGTAATCTGACACTTGATGACGTCATCCTGACGTAATTAACAGAAAGCTCGAGAGCTGTCTTAACTTTGCTATTTGAAGCAAGAATCTGGATTATATCTATCGCGGTTGATTTTTAAGCAATTTTTTAAGGTTTAAAGGTCTTTTCATTGTAACTTCCGGTTTGGTGACGTCATCAATATTTCTCGTTCTCAATATGTTCTTGGCACGAAGCTGATTACATACACCGGTTATAAAGTGATTTCAGCAAATTTCGCCACACACATCAACAGATTATTCATTTTAACCATTATTCAACCTGCCGCTAGAGGGCGCTATAACGTGTTATAACGTCGCCGGTAATTTTTTTGAAAAGTTTATTCTAGCCAGACACTAACATCGTTGAAAGTAAGTTCATATCATTTTTCAGTTTTAAATTATAAGGCACTTCCGGTTTGGACCGGAAGGAAGGGTCATGTGACTTTACGCACGCGAGATGAAATGAAGATCCTGGGTCATTATATATATTGCCACAAAAATCAAGTTTCAGTCTTTTGCGGTTGATTTGTTATTGAATTTCAAAGATTACATCAATTACACCTTTAAGATGACGTCACGTGACCCCTGATGACGTCACCATGACGTATGTCTGCTAGGCACGAGCTTACTATAGGGTCTTCACTTGGGTTAAGTTTTATGGAAATACGACTTTGTTCTCTGGTAAAAGTACTTGTGCAAAAAAACGTGTACAAAGTCTATGGAGTTTAGGTTACTAAAAAAAAAAAAAAACTAGAACTACGTCTGTTCAAGGAACAGAACATAGGGCTTTTTCGCTTTCGCATTTTTTTAGAGTATTTTTTTTCAAAAAAACCGAATTTAAGTTAATTTAAACAGATTAAAATAAATTCAAACTGATTAAAACGATGACGTCACACGTTTCTGAACTTTTTGTGCAACTATCTATCACCTAACAACACACAATGAGGTGTTATGTTAACACGATCCTTTGCTGAGATATGCCTTCAACGTCTAAAAACGTGATAATTCAAATATAATCGTAATATGACGTAACATTTGTCAACATGACGCTAGAGGGCGCTTTAACATTTTATGAAGTCACTGTTAACATTTTTGTTACTTACAACCTAGCCAGCTTCTAACATCGTTGAAAGTAAGTTCACATCGTTTTTTACTTTTAAATTATAAGGAATTTCCGGTTTGGACCGGAAGGAAGTGTCAGGTCTTTTTGCATGTAATACAAATTATGAAGACCATGGATTAATCTATCAATTCCCCTAAAAATCTAAATCAGATTGTTTACAGTTTATTGTATATTGATTTTCAAAGATTAAATTTAGAAATATTTGGTTGCTTGTAATATGACACTTGATGACGTCATCGTGACGTAATTAACAGAAAGCTCGAGAGCTGTCTTAACTTTGCTATTTAAAGCAAAAATCTGGATTATATCTATCGCGGTTGATTTTTAAGCGACGTTTTAAGGTTCTAAGGTCTTTTCATTGTAACTTCCGGTTTGGTGACGTCATAAATATTTCTCTTTCCCAATATGGTCTAAGCATGAAGCTGATTATATACACGGGTTATAAAGTTATTTCAGCAAACTTCGCAACACACATCAACAGATTATTCATTTTAACAATTTTGCAAACTGCCGCTAGAGGGCGCTATAACATGTTATGACGTCACAAATATTTTTTTTGAAAAATACATTGTAGCCAGACACTAACATCGTTGAAAGTAAGTTCATATCATTTTTCACTTTCAAATTATGAGGCACTTCCGGTTTAGACCGGAAGGAAGGGTCACGTGATTTCACGCACCTGAGATAAAATGAAGATCCTGGATTATTCGATTAATTGCCACAAAATTCAAGTTTCGGTCTTTTGCGGTTGATGTTTTATTGATTTTCAAAGATTAAATCAATTCCACCTTTAAGATAAGCTCACGTGGGCCTGATGACGTCTTCCTCGTGGTGTCTGTCGGCGAGACTGGAGTTCACTATTGGGTCTTCACCTGGGTCAAGTTTATGGAAATGCGACTTTGTTTTTCCGTTAAAAGAGCTTTGAATTGTGCAAGCAACGTTTACAAAGTCTACGGGGTTGGATTCTGCGTAGCCGAAAGCGTGCTTACCTACCTGTCGTACGCGGCGCCCTTCCCCATGGGCAACTTGATGACGTCATCCTGTTTCACAGGTTGGCTGCTAGTGTCCTCTTGGGTGAGCGTACATGTGCTTGCACGAACGATGTCAGTGGTGATACATTCGCTCAATACATAATGCACTATCGGTGTATACGTACATGTACTAGCATGTATATTATACGTGTGGCATGCACGCGTAAGGGGTCAATGCTTTTTGCACCTAGGCCAAAACGATTACATTTCAAGGGTGCCGCAGGGTATGTTCAAGTTCGTTTTTTGCCCCAAAACACAGGGAAGTTCGAGAACTACTTTTACATTAACCTTTAGAGCAAAAATCAAGATTGTATCTGTCAGGTTTAATTTTTTAGGAATTTTCAAAGGAAAAGGAGTCTTTTCATTCTAACTTCCGGTCTGGTGACGTCATAATTTTTTCTTCCCGTCAACTTGTTCCTAGCATGAAGCTGATTAAATACACCTGTTATAAAGTGATTTCAGCAAACTTCGCCACACACATCAACAGATTATTCATTTTAACAATTTTTCAAACTGCCGCTAGAGGGCGCTATAACATGTTATGACGTCACCAATATTTTTTTTGAAAAATACATTGCAGCCAGACACTAACATCGTTGAAAGTAAGTTCATATCATTTTTCACTTTCAAATTATGAGGCACTTCCGGTTTAGACCGGAAGGAAGGGTCACGTGATTTCACGCACGCGAGATAAAATCAAGATCCTGGATTATTCTATCTATTGCCACAAAAATTAAGTTTCGGTCTTTTGCGGTTGATTTGTTATTGAATTTCAAAGATTAAATCAATTACACCTTTAATATGACGTCACGTGACCCCTGATGACCTCACCGTGACGTATGTCGGCTAGGCACGAGCTTACTATGGGGTCTTCACTTGGGTTAAGTTTTATGGAAATACGACTTTGTTCTCTGGTAAAAGTACTTGTGCAAAAAAACGTGTACAAAGTCTATGGAGTTTAGGTTACTAAAAGAAAAAAAAGAAAGAAAAAAAAAAATCAGAACAAAAACAAAGGCTTTTTCGCAAAATTGCGAAAAAGCCAAAAAAAAAAAAAAAAATCAGAACAAAAACAAAGGCTTTTTCGCATTTGCGAAAAAGCCAATGACACTATTAACAAGTTCAAATTATGGCAATGAACAAAATTTGTATTAAGACATTAAAACACATCCTAATTCCTCTTTAATCGAATTTTGTCTCTGTAGATTCTCTTTTGAGCAAGCAACTGCAATAAGCAATCTTTTCCCATTTCCAATCCTGGTCAATAGAGGGCGCCCGTTATACACAGGTGATTAAAATGCAAATATTTAATTAACTGGTGAACATTTAATTGGGGATTTTTGTTTTTCGTGATCCACATGATCCCAGCTAACAGACTGCAGTGATTCCACTTAGATTCAAGAGGTGCGCCAAGGAAATTGATTTCTGAGCACATTTTGCAGCCAAGTCCTGTGGTCTAAGCACCGCGTTGAGGATAACAAAGTCTGTCCCTAACATAAGCCAACAAACGGACATAGTTATTTCTGTGTACCAGCCATCCTCTACGAATTACTCTCTTTTCTTGGTCACTCATTACAAAGCGACCCCTTGCAACTGCTTTGTCTGCCATCGTGGCGATACACTCAAAGTTTACTGTACTTGGCGATACTCAATCACATCTGGCTTGTAAAAGATTAAAAGGAATAGACGCGGTGAAAACCATTTCCAGTGATAACAATGATGAAGCTATCCTACCGTACACTATCATAAGGGTATTATTATGGAAATTTCCAGGTGGCTAGCGAGAGTTGGGGGCCTCTCTATCTTTATTTTTTTCTTTTGTCTCATTATGGTAATTGCCAAGCGCTCCTACTTGTCAAAGGCTGGACCATCACTGGCCAATTGCATACTCGGATACGCTACCGATAGCTAATAATTATTCATTACAGTGATTTTGGGAGGATACGTAGTTCTGTAGGTCATTTACGTATCCGTCCGTAATAGTTTTGCAATCGACCTATGTCCTAAATAACTATGTCCGTTTGTTGGCTTATGTTAGGGACAGACTTTGTTATCCTCAACGCGGTGCTTAGACCACAGGGCTTGGCTGCAAAATGTGCTCAGAAATCAATTTCCTTGGCGCACCTCTTGAATCTAAGTGGAATCACTGCAGTCTGTTAGCTGGGATCATGTGGATCACGAAAAACAAAAATCCCCAATTAAATGTTCACCAGTTAATTAAATATTTGCATTTTAATCACCTGTGTATAACGGGCGCCCTCTATTGACCAGGATTGGAAATGGGAAAAGATTGCTTATTGCAGTTGCTTGCTCAAAAGGGAATCTACAGAGACAAAATTCGATTAAAAAGGAATTAGGATGTGTTTTAATGTCTTAATACAAATTTTGTTCATTGCCATAATTTGAACTTTTTAATAGTGTCATTTTTTTATTGTTATTGTTTGATTTTTGTATTATAATTGTTTAATCTTTTTGTTTTGTTTTTGGGGGGGGGTTAAAAATATAAATGTAAATTGTATGAAAAAAATATATACACGACCAGAGTTTTTTTTTAGCTTTAGTCTTTGATACATGTTTATTCGTGACGGTAAAACTGAAATTTGTCCATGTCTTTAACAATGTACTTGTGAGTGGCTGAACAACAACTCGTACCGATTTACATTTAATACACAATTCTGTTATAACAAACATTTTGCCCATTTCCAGCTGAATTTATATTAGGGAGAGTCAGATGGAAAGCAGACTGTGTGATACAATGTTTCTGTGGAGATAAGATCCTTCCCTTCGATCTGTGAGAGCAGCCACTGATTTTCTTTTTTCCTCGCTGCTTCCAGAAGCTTTCCTACAGTTAGCGTCTGGCATTGTGAATGTTTGTCAAGGACAGTTGTTCGGGTCTTTTTGTCCAAACTCCACCTCTGTTCTCTTTTTTTAACGGCATATACTCAACTACATCACGTACTGTTGACAATGCGGATTCCTGCGGTACATCAACCAGTGCGTGTACGATTGGAATGCCAATATGATCATCTCCGCTTTTTCGGCGATTTTTGCTTGGATACATTTTTCCACCTACCGGCACAAGCGTGGAATTGTTTTAAACTCTTTTCAGAGAACAACAAAACCGTGGAATCTGCATCTGAACCGTGCATAATATACTTTTTCTTGTTCAAATCGCTATCATCTGAGCAGCTCGTGTCAACAGCGCCTACGCTCGCTCTATTTTACAACGCCCGCTATTGGTCCATTTCCCCACAATTCGCACAAACGTGCCGCACCACGACAGAAGGCCTCGTTGATTGGTCGTTGGAAAACATGAATTTTAAATTGAGATTTTATCGAGTACTGGTTCGCAGACCGTTTGGGGATTTTATTTGTGAGTTTCCCAACAACTTCCTCAGTAGTTTAAAGTAAAATTTATATAGATTCACGATATGCGTCAAGAAGGTGCAAGATAATCGGCCATGCCCTGCGGTCTAGCTCTCACTGACATCAAACAAAACCGAAAGCGAATTAAAGTCCGGATATTTATGGAGCCAGATTAATGTCATTAGTAGTCGGTTCTGTTCATTTTGCAACAAATGCAGTCAACAGCAGTGGTTAATTGTCGGAGGACGTTGTCTGTTATGCTGTGGAATGGAAAGGGCGTTAAACAAGTAAGACACACCCACACACGCACGCAATCATATAAACCCTTTGTTAGAGCCCAGTAAGCGCCATCCAATCAGCATGCACATTGTGATACCTTATCGGGTACGTAACCTACGTATCCATCCGTAGTAGTTTTGCAATCTCCCTAGTAGTACTAATTCGTTGACATTGCGAACGTCATCAACGTGCCTACACCATTAACATAGAAAAAAGCGCACTACTAGGTACCGGTTGATGAACCTCTGTTGTGTCTGTATTGTGGTTTCCGGTCGCGGCTCGCTAGCAGCGATAATGTTAAAGTCAAACTGAAGGAATGTTGTTGTAGTTTCCCCCCCCCCCCCTGTTGCTGGTGGTAAACGAGCAAGAAATATTGGGAGGGGAGGGGGGGGGGGGGGCATGTGTCCGAGCCCCCGAGCACACCCCCCCCCCTCCCCCCCCCCCTCCTCCCCACCCCCCTCCCCCCCCCCCTCCCCCCCCCCCTCCCCCCCCCCCCTCCCCCCCCCCCGCAGATGGCACGTGGTGGTGAATGGACCAGTGAGAGTTTGGCTCTCGCTCATGGTGGCAGCTAAAATAGTTCACATGGCCAGCGCACTCCCGCACAATTACAATTATTTTCTGAACTAAACTCGGGGCTAAGTTCAGAACCCCAACAAAACTGCACTAAGTTCTAGAGATCAGTGTTATATGATACTCTCAAACACTTGAGGAGTTGGGAATCCAATAATTACAGGTAATTGAGTGAAATTACCTCTCATCGTGGGCCCTCGACCTGTCGCGTCTCTGGAAAAGCTGAGGCCGGATTACTCAATCGACTTCTATATCTATGGGCCGTTTTCCGAGTGGCCAAATATACATTCAGACAAAGCTAAATTACAGATAATCGTTTCAACCCCCTTCAGATCTAACCGAGGAATAAACTATTCAACAGAATGAGTTACAACATACAATAAGACCCTGTACCTAGGTTATTTTTAGCGGAGGGCCACCACCGCACCCGTTGTGATCCGTACGTTGTAAACAGCTTACATGGGCAGTTTGTGCTCGTTGCGCTTAAGGAACTACATGTAGGCCCACATGTCATATAACCCATTTCCACACAATATTATACGGCAACGTTTTATGTATACTCTAGGCCTACAAGTTTAAACAATTTCATCGGATGCAATCCGAATGAGTGAAGGTCTTCTGCTCGGTGGGATCTAGGTCTAACATCATTTATGTCAAGGCATACACATACTCACTAATTTGTTATATGGAAAGAGGTATAGGCCCCCCTATAATGATTAAAACAATTGTTTTACTTACCGTTTAACGCTTGCTTGAATATAATGTTTCGAAGCAAGTGGCTATATTTCGGAGAATCTTTTGTTGCTATGATCAAGTTAAGTTCCAAATCTCCTTGACACCTTACAACCATGTGGACAACGATGAAAACACGTTGAACAATGAAAATCATTCAACTCGTATTAACGTCATTATAGCCAGCATAGTCCGGGAGCATCTCCACAGAAAAAAAGTCCCGTGGGATTTTTTGTATGAAAGGAAGCCACCCATCTAAATGTCTCAAGGGCATCCCAAAGAACAATAAAAAACATGTTGGCAGTCTGAAATCTCTAGCAGATAAAAATTGTGAAGGAAAAACGGAAAACAACAACATTTTACTTGGTAGACCTTTTTTATTTTTAGGGGTAGGTCCATGTTGGTATAGAGGGCACTTCAAAAAATAATATTTTTGAGGTGATGAACAACTAAGTGAAGAATCCAGAACAAGCATGTATGTTTATTATAGACCAAACTTTATTTGGTCGAAATCGGTTCATAATATAAGAAAATATGAATAAATCCTAAAACATTTTTGGAAATTAACCATACATTTTTTAGGTCAAATAATTAAATTTACCAAACATCACATTCACTATGATTCAATCTTTTGATCAAAATATGGTTGACAATTGAGGTGTCTTGAGGGCGCCTTCTTATGTTAACAACTGCTTTTTAATTAAAACAGCCCTGTTTCTTAGCCGTTTGTATAATTTTCTACTTCTACCATTTAAACATAATTGAATTATAACTATTTGTTTTAACGATAACTGACAAGTTTTAGTTCCTAAAATTATTTGACCCAAACTATAAACTATCGCTTTAACGATAAACCATTTGTAGATACATAATTATATACAGAGGATATTTTAACATATTTCAGCTATAATAATGTCATCATTATAATAACAAACCAACCAATGCAACTTTAAATAATTATTACCTTGTAATATTTGCAAGATAGTAGATTACTAAAATAATAAGTATGCGATGCCAAAGGTGTACAGAGGGGGGTAGGGGGGGGGGGGGGGGGAGGGGGGTAGGGGGGGGGGGGTGTTTGACACCCTCTTTTAGCGAACAATTACTTGTTATAGGTATTCAAACACACCCAAACTACCGGCCAGTGAATGAAGCTAAAACACCCCCGTTGAAACATGGGTATGTTTATGTGCTATGTTTTGTTGCAGTTGTTGCAATGGTGTAGTTGTATGGTACCAGTAATAATATCTGGAATTGCCCGGGTTTATAAAGCAAAGCGACTTGGTTACAAATAAAATCATATATTTGTAGACTAGTCAACTGAAATTAACAATATCTTTGAAAAGTCCCGTGGGACTTTAGGTATATCTCAACTATCTTCAAAATATCTCAAGGGCGCCCCAATAACATACAGATACAGGATATGTTGACATATTTTACCTAGCCTTGCAGAGGAACTCTTCGAGACCATCATATAGCATTTCGGCCTTAGCATGGTTCCTAGAAAAGTAGCACGTAAACATAAATTTGTTTCTTTCTGATATCCCGCAATTAGCAACAAACAATATATTATGTTTGGAGTGGCAGTTCCTGACAACACACTTGTCACTCCTTTTATTTGTCTTTTTAAACATTTCTCCAATACATAAATCCGTAAGTCATTCTGATTGATACGGTAAGACCAACCATTTTTCATTATTAATAATTATACAACATAACACGCATGTAATCGGTCCAATATACCGGACACATCCGCTACCAATCCCGTAGCGGGCCTAGCCTGTGTATCAAGTTCTAAAAAGTCAGCACGCACGAAACCCCTACGCTTGCTGCCTAGATAAAACAACCCTGTGGGGGAAAAACAAACTACAAACAAAAAAAGCAAAAGCATTTTTTGATTTGCCATCCACACATTAGGCCATGGTCATCGACTAAACTGTTGAGTCACCTAGAGTCAGGAGTTCTACATTTTTTGATTGAGTTGGTATTAACTGAAAACAGTACACTTTCCTTCTTTAGGAACGTTGAAATTGGACTTTGGAGTGGAGTACGGCCAGCACTTCAGAATGTTGGTGACAAACAAGGCTATGCACCATGACCACAGTTTCTTCTTGGTTTAGCTAACAAAGTTTCACTGCATCATACCAAAACCATTTTATGTTTTTGTCTAGGTCTTCAAATTCTTCCTCTGACATTAATCGTATCTATATTATCAACATTCCTATATCCCGAGTTTTATCTACTAAATTCCAGTTATCGTTGATGAACGGTATAATGTACACACAAATTTATTACCCTCTATCAAGTTTTATGAACAACGCCGATGAACAACTCCACCCGCACTAAGAACATAATAGCAGCAGTATGTACAATAAAAATGTTATTACTTTTCCGGAAATTGTCTAGCTTGTCTGTAGTGGTAATGTTATCATTGTTGGCGCGCTGTGACCGCAAACAAAAATGATTACAACCGGCATGCATTCCTTTAATGTGGTGCTTGGGATTCTGGTTTCTGGCTTCGTTTAATGACATTCGACGATTCTTCAAAAAGAGTCCTGCGAAAAATTAAGTTTATTTTACTTTAATTTGTTGTTTTCCTAAAAGGTCATTAAACTAGGAGTGATATTTAAATTAGCGTTTTATTGAAGAAGTCATTACCATTATAATACCCGATTGGCACTTCGTACGTGGTTGATAACAATAAAACAAATTAAACAAATACAACAAGGGTGACGTCATTGTACAACTATACGCATCAAAGTTGTTATTGGTCGTGCGCTTTTTTCTCCGTCCCCCCCCCCCCCCCCCCAACGTTGACGAGAAATCGCCGCCGATTAGTCAGCTATCAATAATTGTCTCCCCACCACTCCCACAGGCTGCCTCACCCGACGTGGTATTTGTCACATTTGGAGCACATCCCTACCCCGCAGGCAAAATGTTATTGACAATCTGTGACCCTATAAAGGGTAGGGCGCAGTGGTAGTAGTTGCCTTTCCGTGTACATGTAGTATGCCAATGCAGTCTACACTGATCACATTCCTTCTTATTCCTCCATGATTGTACATATACTGTTCCTTTCTCTATGGTCAGAAACAGCACAGCCTTGCATTCAAGGCTACCCTGAAGCTTGAAAATGTGATATAAAACCTAGGGCAGTCTACTAGGGAGGAGTGGGAAACTGCAATTATGTTCTTACCGGCTATGATTATACCAGGCCCCAATGAGGCGCTGCAAGCAAGACCTGCGGCTGCTGTGGTAGTAGAGAAACTCTGGATAAAATGAGGTACGAAGACTCCCAACGCTTTAAAACTTCCAACACAGATGAACGACCAGAGGAAACGAGAGAATAGGATCATCCATCGCCACGGTTGAGAACGTGTGGGCCCGGCCATAGTTGTGTCATACTCTGCGTACCGCAACGCAGGCCTATAGACCAGCAGCCCAGAGCATTTTGATCAAACGAACGAGGTACCAACATCTGAACATAGGAGCATTCATGGTGTAACCTAACATATGCATATATGGATGTCTGCCGGGGACCCCCTGCTGCTTGTGAAAATGTTTTTCCTGTTAACTCAAAAAAATTGTTGACCCATGGATAAATGTTGACCTATAATGAGAGATATAATAATATACCTCTCATTATGCAAACAGACACGAGTGAGTGCACTATGGCACGCCAAAGCGAAATTTATTCAACCCTGGACGGAAACTGCGGCAACATAAAATAATACTGCAACATTAAAAAAACAATTCAACCTTAACAAATATATATTCAACAATTTTACAAGTTTTTGTCAACAGCAATATTTATTGTCCAACATTTACAAAAAGTCGTCAACACATTTTTAAAAATATGCATCAACATGCAGAATTCATTCAACCCTGGACGAAAACTGATGCAACATAAAACAAATACGGCAACCTTAAAAAACAACTCAACATTAAACAAATATATTCAACAGTTTTAAAAGTTTTTGTCAAGAGCAATATTTATTGTTCAACATTTACAAAAAGTCGTCAACACATTTTAAAAAACATGCATCAACATGCAGAATTCATTCAACCCTGGATAAAAACTGCGGCAACATAAAAAAGACCGCAACATTAAAAACAAACATCCAACAACTTTATAAGCTGTTTCAACATAACAAACAGAAATGAGGCAATTAGTTTTTTAGAAAACATAATGCCAACGCGGGGAAAAACAGTGTCAACATTGAAAACAAAATACCCCGGGTGAGGGGGAAATACAAAATTCACCTAAATATACGTGTTAAAGATGGACTACAACGAAAACTCACACATTAAATTTATTATCGGACCTTGTTTATGTTGTGTTCAGGTAACACTTTATTGTTACGGTCATGTTTTTCTCTAAATAATTTTGTTGCAATTTGACCGAAAAAATTAGACCTCGATTCTTCGATTTTGAAATTTCCCGCCCTGTACTGGTTCCCGGCAAAGATCCACTGAAAACCACAATGAAATCCACGATATAGTACCAGCGGACTTGTAAACCAGCGAAAAGTGATGACGTACTACCCATGAGCAACCGAGAGTAAACAAAAAACGCCATGTTATTCCGTGTGTATTATGTATGCGTTTTCATGCAGAGGCATGAAGTTGTTACGAATCTTTTTTTTATAGTGTATCACTATCAGCTACAATAATGCCAACTTCATGTGTGGTTGGTGGACTGGATGCACGAGAAATTGTTCGAAGAATCCAGAGATTCATTTTGTGCAATTTCCGCGGGATCCTGCGTTATCAAAGGAATGGGTGAAGTTCGTAAATATTACACGAAAGGATTTCACCTTCTGACCTTCTCGGCAAGAAGTATAGGCCTTTGATTTGTTCAGCACATTTTTCAGAGGACTGTGTTGAACCTTCAAGTGCTTTGAAAAATTCACTGGGATTGACAACAAAGTTTCGTTTAAAGCCTGGATCGATCCCCACATTGAAAGCGCCAAACATCGAGAGAATTCGTACTACTACCACCAGGCCTACTGCTTCTACGTCGGCCGAGTCATCGGCAACCGCCGGGTCTGCCGTGGCCGCAGAGTCATCGCCTTCTCTCTCGTCTGGTGAGCTCCCCTCATCGCTAGAGCTGCCATCACTGTCCTCAGAAGTACCTCCACGAAATGCCTCTTCCTCATCTATACTGTGGTCTTCCCAATACTCGCTGCTATCGGACATTTTTCGCTGTTTTTCGGTCGAAAATAGTTGTACCAAAATATAGCCTAGCTTGTCCGCTGTTATTCCGCATTGCATTGTACGGTAAAAATGCACGCACACGATCGACCCGAGTAAATCGTCATGGGTAGTACGTCACACACAACATATGAATTATTCATGAGTTAAGGGCTTTTGCTGAAACTGAGTTTTTCTGGGTCGTAGAACGCCGATCAATTTTGGTGTTTTTTTGCATGAAGGAACAAGATTTATTGAATACTAATGATATATTAGTAATCATTATACATTTCTCGAACAAAAAAAGGCAACAAAGCCTTTATCATTATTCCGTTGTAGTCCATCTTTAACATTTCCCCAAAAAATATGTGTCAACCCCCGATGAAAAATATATGCCAACATTCACGTGACCGCCGCGATAGTACAAGCGCGAAGTAATAGGCTGGCATCTATGGATGCATGTAATGGCCAGCCAAGAGCTGACGGATCTGGTTTTCAAACCGTTGTCTTAATGACAGAACATGAGCAAGCACCGCACAAACAAGCGATACAAAGTCCCTTATACTTGACGAGGCCGAGGGCGGTACGCGACTTCAATTGCACGCGACATCATAACGGAAACAGTTTGTGCGTGTTCGTTAACCCGACGAACATACTGTTCAGCAACGTTTATGTCATTTGTTGTTGTCTGTGGATAAGCTTCAGCCACGAATCGTACCAGTGCCAGCCAAAAATCAGAAATAACTCCATCTGTCTTCCATTTTATTAAACGCTAATCCTGCGAAATTATTTTGACGTACCAACTAATTAACCAAGATTAAGAAGTTGAACATGGCGGTACCCATCTATCTCAATTCCGGTTGTCTCTGCGCAAGCGCAATCATACAAGCAGCTGTAGTCTGGATACTAGACCTGACGTATCAGAATACGCTCGACGAAACGAAGATTTTGAGTCGACGTCGTAAGGGTATTTTTGGAACCTCATTCCGCCGAGGTAATCGAACTCGTTGGTCCGTGAATCTTGATATATCTTGTTTACAATTGTTTGTCATTTGTTACAACAATGTTGACAACTATTTTTTGAAATGTTGACATGTATTTCTACGTGAATGTTGACAGGTATTTTTACAAAATGTTGACAGGTATTTTTACAAAATGTTGACATATATTGTATGCGGGTTGAAGCATATTTTAAAAAATGTTGGCATAGATTGTTCACATGGTTGACACATTTTGTTACAACAATGTTGACTAATATTTTTTTGAAATGTTGACATGTATTTTTAGACAATTTTGATATATAGTTTATGCGGGTTGAAGCATATTTTGTAAAAATGTTGACCAATGTTTTTAATCACGTTGACACAATTTAAATTTGTTGCCACTAATTTTGTTAAATGTTGAACAGTGTAAATACTACTGTTGACGTACATGGCAAAGTAGTTGAGGTTGTTGTTATGTTGCAGTATTTTTGTATGTTGCCGCAGTTTCCGTCCAGGGTTGAATAAATTCCGCTTTGGCGTGCCATAGTGCACACGTACGTGCACAACAAAGACCACCGATCGAGCCCCTGAAAACCCTGCAAGAATGGGACCGAGCGACTCCCCCTTAGTCCCCCCCCCCCCCCCCCATACCTGCAGAAGCGTAGCGACTGGGAGGTGGGGGGGGGGGGGGGTGTCACACCCGATTGGGGTCACACCCCAATAATTTTCCTCAGTCGGCATTTCGAGCCTCAGTCGGCAACGTGACCACAAAAACTCGTCGACAAAATGGGCCATTTGCCGACCGAAGCTCCAAATGCCGACTGGAGGGAAATAACACAGAAAACCCTCTCGGTAATTATCTAGCATACTTTATTCATCGTCTATAGCCAGGTGTACATTGACCCCCATTTGACCCCGAGTTATTGTGAGACTTGAGACTAAGTGACCATTAGGCAGGTCACTGAGGGTTTAAAGTTACCACAGAACAGTAAATATTAATGTCCTTACCTAAGTTAAATTTGATTCAAAAAGTCAGAGAAAAGTAGCCAGGAAATGCCTCAGATTGCACCACAGAGCATCTGGAATCCAAACAATTGTCAGGGCCCTTAAGCCGGCCCCTGGACCCCACGCCGTAAATGGCTTCGCTTTTCCTCGGGTCCGAGTCGGCAAATTTACTTCCACCCCCCCCCCCCCCCCCCACCCCCCATAAAAAGGTCCTCGCTACGCCCCTGCATACGCCTGTACACTCCCTAGACTAGCGATACCTAACGCACCAACCCCCCTAAAAACTACAAAGAAACCACAACGGAGGGGGAGTTCTCTACGTCCCTTATTGCTTCTTACTTATGCCCCTAAAATTAAATGCGGCGCTCTAGGGGGAGATGGGAGGGGATAGGGGGTGGGGGTAGTGTTTAGGTATGGGGGAGGGGGGTAGGGTAGTGTATAGGTATGGAGAACCATATAACCATGGGTGACTAAAGGGGGAGTCCATCGCAGGGATGTAGTCGAGTCCTTCACAAGTCCCTGCAAGTCCCTGTAAGTCCCTGCAAGTCCACCACAAGTCCTTCAGTTCCAATTTAAATCACAAGCTATTCAAATCAGCTTTGACAAAGGCATTCCTTTGTCATTGTTCAACCAGTTATTTGTGACTGCCTTTATGAAGGGACTTGTGACTGGCTTCACGAAAGGACTTGTGAAAGGACTTGCAGGGACTCGACTACAACCCTGGTCCATCGGCCCAAATCTTGCTGGGTATAGGCCAATTATTATTGCACAATAGTAGATATTGCCCAATAAAATTGATCGCGTGTAGTCATGGAAAATGAACATATTTGGACAAGCCAAATATGCAAGTCATTCCTATATATACCGGTAATCTTTTTCAGTTCTGTGTATACATGTCTCCCTCCCCCCCCCCCCCCATATACCCAAAGAGCTACCCTGGGGCATGCAGTGCAACTTGTTTTTCTCTGATCAGCTGATTTCCTTGGTTTTTTTCACCTCGCAACAAATGCCATTGAAAATGGGAAAACACTGTACAACGTTTTGTTACGAATAGAACGTTCTATTTTTTTGGTGTTAATTCTAGGTACTGTACCCTCACTATATATACACACTGTAACCCTTGTTACTTCTATATTATTTTTTTCTTCAAAATGCATGGTACATTAGAAGAAATGTGACCTGGCACCACGAAATCAGTGAAAAGTCGAAAATAACAAATTTGACATTATTACTTTTCTAGAAAGAAAGCTTTCAAATGATGTATTGTGTGTTGCTGTAGCTTATTTCTAGTTCTAGTTTTTCTAGTTATTTCTGAAGTCGTACTCCCTTGTTTTAAGAAAACGAGGTTCAAAGTCTGTGAACCGTGCCAACTATACTATCACTCAGTGCAATTCAGCCACTAAAAAACACACTTTAGAGTTTTGATTGAGCTATACAATTTTGGGAAATAATAAAGAAGGTTTGTTTATATGTAAAAACATTAACAACTCAAAATCGAACTCCAACTTAAAAAATTGACGTTTTGGCCAATAACTCGTTTTGGCCATGAGCGACTTTCCGCTCAGTTCGTGGTGCCAGGTCACAAATAATATTCTGTACTTAACTACCTCATCATCCTTTTCAAAAAGTTGGAACGAGAAACTTATTTTGTTGTAAATTTGGTCTTATTTATTTATTTATTTTGGAATATTTTACAGTTGGCCAGTTTTTGACTTTTTGTAGTATCTATAATTCACCCTTTTTTCCCTTGTCTTTCAAATTCCTAGGCAATTTTAGAAAGCAGCACATCCATAAATCGTCTGTTGATTTTCTGCAATCCAGATAATCCAAGTGAGTAATCAATCCAGTATCTACCAGTATAAAGTCCACTTCAATTTGTCAATAGCTTATCATAATAGATTCTACCTTGTCAATATGTCATGTTTGTAACATTTTGTGTGGTTTATGTCACAGGCTGGTACATATGTTAAAGGGGCATTCCGTTCTGAAATCACCTAAAATGTCATGTTTTCATTGTTATCCTATTTCATAGGCCTGGTGATAATAATAATAAATAACTAGACATGTGTTTGTGGACAAACACAGAGCTGTTTCGGATGTCTAAGATGACTTTCATTATGTGTGTGCCAAGTCTGAAATCGATTGGATTTGCCAATTTTCCCAAGATATATAAGTTGAAAAATACGTGTACAAATCCTATGGGAAAAACTGCACCTTTAATGTGACGTCACATGACACCCGATGATGTCATCATGATGTCATCTTAATTTTCGTCTATAACACATTCTGGAATACTTGCATACCAAGTTTAGCCCCAATCAGACATGTACTTCCAGAGATAGAGGGTCCTAAAATCTGCCCTTTAATGTGACGTCACATGACCCACGATGACGTTATCCTGACGATTTTCCCCTTGGCCCTCCTGGGTATGGTGGTCGAGGTGTGTGCTAAGTCTGAAGTCGATCGGATTTACCAAATTGTCAAATTCAATATAGTCTGAAGAAAAACGTGTACAAAACCTATGGAGAAAATTGAACCTTTAATGTGACGTCACATGACACCCGATGATGTCATAATTACGTCATCTTAATTTTTGTCTATAACACATCCTCGAATACTTGCAAACCAAGTTTGACCCCAACCGGACTTGTACTTTCAGAGTTAGAGGGTCTTAAAAACTACACCTTTAATGTGACGTCACATGACCCGCGATGACGTCATATTGATTATTTTTCATTTTTGGATTTGCCAATTTTCCCAAGATATATAAGTTGAAAAATACGTGTACAAATCCTATGGGAAAAACTGCACCTTTAATGTGACGTCACATGACACCCGATGATGTCATCATGATGTCATCTTAATTTTCGTCTATAACACATTCTGGAATACTTGCATACCAAGTTTAGCCCCAATCAGACATGTACTTCCAGAGATAGAGGGTCCTAAAATCTGCCCTTTAATGTGACGTCACATGACCCACGATGACGTTATCCTGACGATTTTCCCCTTGGCCCTCCTGGGTATGGTGGTCGAGGTGTGTGCTAAGTCTGAAGTCGATCGGATTTACCAAATTGTCAAATTCAATATAGTCTGAAGAAAAACGTGTACAAAACCTATGGGGAAAATTGAACCTTTAATGTGACGTCACATGACACCCGATGATGTCATAATTACGTCATCTTAATTTTTGTCTATAACACATCCTCGAATACTTGCAAACCAAGTTTGACCCCAACCGGACTTGTACTTTCAGAGTTAGAGGGTCTTAAAAACTACACCTTTAATGTGACGTCACATGACCCGCGATGACGTCATATTGATTATTTTTCTCTTGGCCCTCCTAAGGATGGCAGTCGAGGTCTGTGCTAAGTCTCAAGTCGATCAAGTCTACGAAAGTGTCAAAGTCAATAGTCTGAAGACAAACGTGTACAAACCCTATGGGGAAATAAATTACACCTTTAACGTCACGTCACGTGACCTTGAATGACGCAATCGTGCCGAATTTTGTCCAGGACTATCTGTGGTTGGTGTTCTAAGTGTATGCTAAGTCTCAAGTCGATCGAATTCATTAAAGTGTCAAAGTCAACAGTTTGAAGAAAAACGTGTACAAAACCTATGGGGAAAATGTTACCTTTAACATGACGTCACGTGACCTTGAATGACGGAATCGCGACGAATTTCTTCTACCGGTAGGACCGTCCTAATTGTCTAAATGTATGCCAGGTCTCAGGTCGATCGGATTTACCAAAGTGTCAAAGTGTATTGGCAGAAAAAACGTGTACAAATCCTATGGGAAAAAGTGACAACAAAACCCAAAAAAATAGAACTACGTCTGTTCAAGGAACAGAACATAGGGCTTTTCCGCTTTCGCATTTTTTAGAGTATTTGTTTTAAAAAAACCCGAATTTAAGTTAATTTAAACAGATTAAAATAAATTGAAACTGATGACGTCACACGTTTCTGAACTTTTTGTGCAACTATCTATCACCTAACAACACAAAATGAGGTGTTATGTTAAAACGATCCTTTGCTGAGATATGCCTTCAACGTCTAAAAACGTAATAATTCAAATATAATCGTAATATGACGTAACATTTGTCAACATGACGCTAGAGGGCGCTTTAACATTTTATGAAGTCACTGTTAACATTTTTGTTACTTACAATCTAGCCAGCTCCTAACATCGTTGAAAGTAAGTTCACATCGTTTTTTACTTTTAAATTATAAGAAACTTCCGGTTTGGACCGGAAGGAAGTGTCGGGTCTTTTTGCATGTAATACAAATTATGAAGACCATGGATTAATCTATCAATCCTCCTAAAAATCAGATCTCTTACAGTTGATTTTATATTGATTTTCAAAGATTAAATTTATAAATATTTGGTTGCTTGTAATCTGACACTTGATGACGTCATCGTGACGTAATTAACAGATAGCTCGAGAGGTGTCTTAACTTTGCTATTTCAAGCAAAAATCTGGATTATATCTATCGCGGTTGATTTTTAAGCGACGTTTTAAGGTTTTAAGGTCTTTTCATTGTAACTTCCGGTTTGGTGACGTCATCAATAAATATCTTTCTCAATATGTTCTTAGCACGAAGCTGATTATATACACCGGTTATAAAGTGATTTTAGCAAACTTCGCTACACACATCAACAGATTATTCATTTTAACAATTTTTCAACCTGCCGCTAGAGGGCGCTATAACGTGTTATGACGTCGCCGGTAATTATTTTGAAAAGTTTATTCTAACCAGACACTAACATCGTTGAAAGTAAGTTCATATCATTTTTCAGTTTTAAATTATACGGCACTTCCGATTTGGACCGGAAGGAAGGGTCACGTGATTTCACGCACGTGAGATAAAATTAAGATCCTGGATTATCCTATCTATTGCCACAAAAATTAAGTTTCGGTCTTTTGCGGTTGATTTTGTATTGATTTTCAAAGATTAAATCAATTACACCTTTAAGATGACGTCACGTGACCCCTGATGACGTCACTATGACGTCTGTCTGCGAGACACCAGTTCACTATAGGGCCTTCACCTGGGATTAAGTTTTATGGAAATACGACTTTGTTTTCTATTAAAAGTGACGGGCAGAAAAAACGTGTACAAAATCTATGGGTTTTAGGTTACTAAAAGAAAAAAAGAAGAAGAAGAAGAAGAAGACCGAAAGGAAGGGTCACGTGATTTCACGTACAGGAGATAAAATGAAGATCCTGGATTATTATATTAATTGCCACAAAATTCAAGTTTCGGTCTTTTGCGGTTGGTGTTTTATTGATTTTCAAAGATTAAATTAATTGCGCCTTTAAGATAAGGTCGCGTGGCCCTGATGACGTCTTCCTCGTGGTGTCTGTCGGCGAGACTGGAGTTCACTATTGGGTCTTCACCTGGGTCAAGTTTATGGGAATACGACTTTTGTTTTCCGTTAAAAGTGCTTTGAATTGTGCAAGCAACGTTTACAAAGTCTACGGTGTTGGATTCTGCGTAGCCATAAGCGTGTTTACCTACCTGTCGTACGCGGCGCCCTTCCCCATAGGCAATTTGATGACGTCCCCTGTTTCACAGGTTGGCGGCTAGTGTCCTCTTGGGTAAGCGTACATGTGCTTGCACGAACGATGTCAGTGGTGATACATTCGCTCAATACATAATACACTATCAGTGTATACGTACATGTACTAGCATATATTATACGTGTGCCATACACACGTAAGGGGTCAATGCTTTTTGCACCTAGGCCAAAACGATTACATTTCAAGGGTACCGCAGGGTATGTTCAAGTTCGTTTTTTGCCCCAAAACACAGGGAAGTTCGAGAACTACTTTTACATTAACCTTTAGAGCAAAAATCAAGATTGTATCCGTCAGGATAAATTTTTTAGGAATTTTCAAAGGAAAAGGAGTCTTTTCATTCTAACTTCCGGTCTGGTGACGTCATAATTTTTTCTTCCCGTCAACTTGTTCCTAGCATGAAGCTGATTAAATACACCGGTTATAAAGTTATTTCAGCAAACTTCGCCACACACATCAACAGATTATTCATTTTAACAATTTTTCAAACTGCCGCTAGAGGGCGCTATAACATGTTATGACGTCACCAATATTTTTTTTGAAAAATACATTGTAGCCAGACACTAACATCGTTGAAAGTAAGTTCATATCATTTTTCACTTTCAAATTATGAGGCACTTCCGGTTTAGACCGGAAGGAAGGGTCACGTGATTTCACGCACATGAGATAAAATTAAGATCCTGGATTATTCTATCTATTGCCACAAAAATTAAGTTTCGGTCTTTTGCGGTTGATTTGTTATTGATTTTCAAAGATGAAATCAATTACACCTTTAAGATGACGTCACGTGACCCCTGATGACGTCACCATTATAGGGTCTTCACCTGGGTTAAGTTTTATGGAAATACGACTTTGTTTTCTATTAAAAGTGACTGGCAGAAAAAACGTGTACAAAGTCTATGGGGTTTAGGTTACTAAAAGAAAAAAAGAAGAAGAAGAAGAAGAAGAAAAACAAAAATCAGAACAAAAACAAAGCTTTTCCGCTTTAAAGCGGAAAAGCACAAAAAAAAAAAAAAAAAAAAAAAAAAAAAAAAAAAAAAAAATAACGAAAACAAAAGCTGTTTCGGCTGAAAGGCCGAAACAGCTAATAATTTATTGAATTTATAGTGCGCGCTCTCCTGGACCAGCCTGTTCGAAGGCGCATATAAGTCCCAGTTAAAATTATACAATTACAAGACATTTTATCATTAAGTGATCAAATGCTTTATTCTCAGTATTTCTCTGTTGGTGATTTTATTTAATGTGTGAAATAACTCCTCGGAAATTGTCACAGAATCACACTTGAAATATATCACAAATCAAATTAATTAAATGCGTTGTATAAAGTTCGCCATAAGAAATTAGCTGTGATACCCTGTACATACAATTTGTTTGGATCGTCACTGTTAAAGTCCCATTGTAGAATTATGCTATTTACACACTGTGCATGCATGAATTCCTATGTATCCATGTGAAAGAATTACTGCACAAAATGCCATTGCAAACTTTGTGGCAACACAGGATCCTGTGCTGACCATGAGCAGCCAATCAGCTGCGGGGTTGGCAAACTTTCTAATGAATATGCATTACCAGATGGTAGTATTATGTAGGCTTGTGTGTGTGGTACTTTACAAAAGGACATTGCACTGTATTACATAGAAACCCACTGTATGTTTATTGTGTGAATGTAGCCTTACTAAAAATTCAATAATTCGGAAGCAGTACACTATGAAGGTCTGAGTGTGTACATAAGTAAGGGCTTCTCTTGTACCAATGGCATTAGAAATTGGGGGGAAATTGATGATTCTGCACAGCATCAGCTTCTTAGGTGGGAAACTTGTTCATGGCTATACAGAGCTCTTTAACAGCTTTCTGGCCATGCATATATATCAACATTTTTGTTAGGATTTCTTGACAAAAATTGCATTTTACTTTTTGTAAAAAACACAAGATTCTAAATAAGATACAGTGATATTACACTATATATGCAGGTTGTTAATTAGCCAATCAGATTAGAGGGTTTGGACCAATGAGAGCTTATGTTACACCAAACTTTCAGCCAATGGGGCGACATCTTAGTCTGCTAGCTAGTTTTAGTGAAAAAATGTGTGCAATGTTCACTTTGTCACAGTCCTTTGTGCAAAGCACAACAATAACAATTAACTGTAAAATTGAATTTATTCTGATTCTACTCTGAATTGTTAAATTGGGTCTGATCTGAATTCATCACCTTTGGCCTGGATTGACTTGGGAAGTTCAGTAACATTAGTAGGCCCGACTCTAGTACTAGCTAGAGTAGACCTACCGGTAACGCCGGTGTTGGGGCCCGCCTATAGGCCTATTCACCTTGTCATCGGCCGGTTTATCTTGTTACTTCACCGGAGTTTATTGCATGTATGGTGCCAAGGAACTGGATTGAATTCATCATCTTTGCCTAGTAGTAGTAGTACTACTACTAGTAGTACTGCCAGGATACTTTGGTACTTGTAGGCCTTCATCTTCAGTTTGGTGTATTTCTTGAATAGGCCCTACATCACCGGAGTTTTGGGCCAAGGATAGGCCTTTGTGGATGGATTTCATCAGGCTAACGTGAGGCCTATAGCAGGCCTACCTATACTGGACAGATTTCACCTGGTCACCCGGTGTTTACTGTGCAAGGGATAGGATGATGTCATCACTTGCCTCCGACTTTCTTCTTCAGTCATTCACCTTATGGATATAGCCTAGCAACGGGATTATATTGTGCCTGGATCTGGATAGCCTATCACAGTATCACCTTTGCTTTGCTAACATCAACTGTTCCACTGGACTTTTTAGCATTAGGCTATTGCCTAACCTTCACTGGACCTTGCTGCTAACTGTTGTTCGGGATCTGTTGTTCGGGATCTGTTGTTCGGGATCTGTTGTTCGGGATCTGTTGTTCGGGATCTGTTGCAGACTTTAACACGCCAAGGACTTGCATGATTCGTGTTCATTCCTCGGACTTTAGGGTATTCGCCTTAATTAACAGTAAACGTTAACAATAACATGTAAGTTAGGCTTTAGGCGACAATGCCGCGGCCAGCTCGCGAGAAGCGGCCACCGTCGAGGCTGGAAAATGAACCAACTCGCAAACGCTCACGGGCAGCACCAGCAGCATCTTCAGTGCCCCAGATGTGGCGGTTGTGCCGACGGTCAGCACAGCTGTGGCACCAGCAGAGACAAGTCAATCGGGTAGGCCCAACGCCGACAATAATTCATTGCCATTATCTGAATCTAATGTTGTTGGTAGTCATGGTAGTAGTGCATGTAGTGTTAGTAATAATTTTGCTGAGTGTAGGCCTAGTGGTAGCACTAGTATTCCTAGCAGTAGTGGGTTGTGCCCTAGTATTAACATTAGTCATGAGCAGGCCTCTAGTTTCAGTGCCCCTCTCCTTGCTGGTGCCATACAGACATCAGCTCAGCCAGAGCCTATTCCAAGGGTGGATGATTATACCCCATTGGGAGGGAATGTCCCCTTGGCCCTAAAGGAAAAAATTTGGCAAGGGACCTATATTGATCTCTCTTTGCTACTGCAAGATAGTGCGGCAGCGGTTCTAGCCAGGTCTAATCAAGCATCTGAACTTACTCTAGCTGTTGAAGGGAATCAAATGGTGGTGCGCCAGGCAGCTGCAAATCGGACTAGGAAAATTGATACAATAGATAAATGGGCATCAGCGTTTCATACGTTTATGGCTATTTATTTATTGAAGCACCCCCACTGTTTCGCAGAGTTACTTAAGTATGCGGAAACTGTGCGCATGGCGGCACTACAATTTCCTGGTTTTGGGTGGCGGCGCTATGACGAGCAGTTTCGTCTTAGGCAAGAAACACACCCTTCCCGGTCCTGGGGGGCCCTTGATATTGAATTGTGGATAACTGTAGCAGCTGCGCCAGTAATGGCAGCAGCACAGTCAGGCTCCTCGGTGGCGTATACTGCGTTTGGTGCTCGGGGTCAAAAGAAGGGTACATGTTTTGGCTTCAATGGTCCCAGGGGATGCCATTTTCGAGCATGTAAATTCATGCACAAGTGCAGCAAATGTTTCGCTTTCGGACATGGGGCTATGTTTTGTAGGTCTGGCCAAAGACAGGCTGGTCAAGGGAATGTTGGGCAATCCAAATCCATGGGGAAACCTGAACAGGTGGGTATGGCTGGGAAACCCCCCTTGAACAATGGGTCTCAAACTCGGGGTCCGTTTCACGGAGGAAAGAATTTTCGTGCCCCCAACCCCAATTAAGTTAAGGGTGTTAGCTTCATGGCTGACCATTTATCCCAAGCGGGAAGATGCTACCACTTTACTAAATGGTTTTTCAAATGGTTTTTCCATTGGATTTAAAGGTCCTCGGATAAGTCGGGATTCTCACTGTCTCTTGTCTGCCCATCAAAATCCAAATATTGTAAGGGAGAAATTGGCCAAAGAAATTGATTTGGGACGAATTGCAGGGCCTTTTTCATGTCGGCCTTTCCCAAACTTACAGTGTTCACCCATTGGCTTAGTACCAAAACATGAGCCAAATTCTTTTAGGCTAATTCATCATTTGTCTTTCCCTCTTGGGGGTTCAATTAATGATTTCATTGATAGAGACCAGTGTGAAGTTCATTATGCATCCTTTGACGAAGCTGTTCACCTTGCAGGGGGTGTGGGTAGGGGTGCCTGGTTGGCAAAAGCCGATATCAAATCAGCCTTCCGGCTCCTTCCTGTTTCCCCGGCGGATTATGAATTGTTGGGATTTTCCTTTGACGGTGGTTACTATTACGACAAGTGCTTGCCCATGGGGTGCTCCATATCTTGTGCTTTGTTTGAGAAATTTAGCACTTTGTTAGAATTTAGAGTCAAGTTCATGGCCAAGTCCTCCCTGGTTACGCATTATTTAGATGACTTTTTATTTGTTGGTTCTTCTCAGCCATCTTGTTCAGCGTTACTTGTTACCTTCACAACAATTTGTGATGAGTTAGGTGTGCCACTAGCACATGAAAAGACAGAGGGCCCATCTCAAACGATCACTTATCTAGGCTTGGAAATTGATGCCTTGCGGCAGGAAATTAGGGTACCAGATGTAAAAGTACAGAAAATATGTACCCAAATTCAGAAAACCTTGTGTAAGACTAAGATCTCTCTAGTAGGGGTGCAATCTCTGGTAGGCTCACTAAATTTTCTGTGTAAAGCTATTGCTCCTGGTCGAGCATTTATGAGGCGTTTAATTGCGCTGACTATTGGGCTCACTAAACCTCACCACAAAGTCCGTATAACTAAAGGAGCACGTCTCGATTTGTTAATGTGGCTTCAGTTTTTATCTCATTTCAATGGTGTGTCCGCTTTCTTGAATCATGAGTGGGACGCCAATGAGGCCTTAGAGCTGTTTACTGATGCGGCGGCAAGCATTGGTTTTGGGGCATATTTTGGGGGAAAATGGACTCATGGTAGATGGTCGGATGAACTGATTCGGGATCCACCATCCATTGCTTTTTTGGAATTTTTTCCTGTAGTGGTTGCAGTGAAATGTTGGAGCTCCCAACTAGCCAACCGTAAGGTGCTATTCCATTGTGACAATATATACTGCAGTTGTGCATATTGTCAATAAGCAAACGTCAAGTTGTCCTCGCATCATGCATCTGTTGCGCATGTTTGTGCTAGAATGCCTCAAATTTAACATTATGTTCAGGGCAGTTTATGTGCCAGGTACGCATAATGAACGAGCGGATGCTTTGTCCCGTTTTCAGATGCAGCGGTTTCACAATGTATCCCCATATGCAGAGCGAGACATGACTCCGCTACCAATCCTTCCCCAAGTGTGGTAGAAGGTGAGATGAATCGCCTTTTGGAAATTGCAATTGCCCCAAACACGAAAAAAGCATACACTTCAGGATGGAATGCATTTTGTAAATTCAGGGGTGGGAGACCAGATACCAATTCTTCTGCTTTACCCCATGAAATTCGAGAGTTTGTAGCATGGTTGTCTTTAAGAAGTTTGTCACCTGCCACTATTTCAACATATGTTGCGGGAGTTGGATTTTTTCATAAAATCAACGGTTGGCCAGACCCCACACGGGATTTTTTAGTGTCCAAGCTTTTAGAGGGTTGTAGGAGGGATCGACCATCGGTAGATACTAGATTGCCAATATCCTTAACAATTTTGGCAGACATGGTGAGGGCTCTACCCCATATCTGTTCATCCAATTTTGAAAGTGTGATGTTTAAGGCAGTGTTGCTTTCTGCATTTTTTTGATTCATGCGGGTAGGCGAATTCACTGTTCATTCCAAATGCAAAATTCAGAATTCCATTTTGTCAATATCTGATCTCCAGTTTTGCCACATGAATACAGTAGACTCGTCCATTCTAATCTCATTCCGAGGTTGTAAAACAAACCAGACAGGCCCTGCTCAAAAGATTCGCTTAACTCGAGCTCAAGATTCAGCTTTATGCCCAGTCACTGCACTGCAGGACTATGTAGCTATTCGTCCCTCACTTTCTCAGCCCTTATTTTGTCACCTTGATGGTAGTCCTTTGACTAGGTATCAGTTCAATGCAGTGTTGAAAAAGATCCTCTCCTTCTGTGGGCTGCAAGGCTTGAACTATCGGGCTCACTCTTTCCGCATTGGAGCAGCAACTGCTGCTTTTGAGTTGGGGGTTCCTGAGGCTGAAATTCAGCGCATGGGTCGTTGGCGATCAGACGTAGTTTTTTCATATATTCGACCTGTCCCCACTTCTACTTTGCCTGGTAGTTAAGAAGTTATCTCTACCGCTGTAAATTTGGTTAAATTTCCACTTCTTTTGACTTGTTCACATGCACAGGTCCGATCTGGGTCATTGGGGATTCCATTGTGCGATGGGCCAAACGGCCTCTTAGTCTGTCTCGGACCGTACTTTGGAGTGGACGTAGCGGGGCTACAATATGTGATATGTATTCCTTACTGGCTGGGATGACTGGGCCGCCCCCTTCAGTGATAATTTTTCATGTGGGCACAAATGACCTGTTGTCTGTCGATGCGTTTTGCATGCGCCAGCGTATTCTCGTCCTGATAGAAGAAACCAAATTGCATTACCCACAAGCCCAAATTGTTTGGTCGGATATTTTGCCTCGTGTTTTTTACTTTGGTACAACAGCGCAGGCTTCAATGGACAGAAAGCGACGTTCCATTAACAAATGGGCTAAGTCACGCTCTCATAAATTGGGGGGTCATGTTATTCATCACGCTCAGTTTCATTGGACAACCATGCACTTGTTCAGGTACGATGGGGTACATTTGTCGGAGGCAGGAATTGAGCTGTTCGTATCCAACTTAGTGGTTGGCATTTCACCCCTCCTGTAGTTCCCTACATTAATGAGTTTTTTATCCTGGTGCTTGTCTTTCCCTTGGGCCGCGTATGGCGCGTGTGGCATTTTTGGTCGGGAATTTGACAGACACAGGTTAAAAGATTTTCATGGCGCTATCGTAACAGCCAATAAGTCTATTCCAGTTAATATTAATTGCCATCATACAATGTACATAATATGACAGTAATTTCAATTTGTTGTGACAGGCACTGTAATGGCTCCCTGGAAGTTCACCAGGGGTCATTCCTCCCGTAGCTCCTTGCGTTAAGCGGGGGAACATCCGGTGCCTGGATGGTTTACTAGTTCAATTTTGATATTTTCATTCAAGAGTTTCTTAACCGGTGTTGAAATGCCTTTTCGTCTTGGATATTTTGTATGGCCTGGTGTTGCCATTTTGTTATGGTTATTGTGTCACATCCATTATGTAACTGGGTCAGGCGTGCCCTCGTTATCAGGGTCTGGTGTGCCCTAGGTATCAGGGTCTGGTTGTGACAGGGCCTGGTGTGCCCTAATTTTCATGGTCTGGTTATATGGTGGGCCTGGTGTGCCCTATTCATGGCTGGGTTGGTAAACCCAGGGGGTCCGGTGTGCCCCACTCTAATTCATTTGTTTGCCAGTTTGCCCATAGCAATGGTATCTGGCAATATTGTGTTTCAGAATAAAAATAGAGCTGTGGCATAATTCCATTCAAACAAGTTTATGGTGTGTTGCTTATTTCATCAGTCTGAGAATAATAAACATTATAAATACTGTACATTAAACACATAACAAAAACTGTACCACTTTAACTATCAAAGCTAAAAAAACTCTACAAATTCGAGAATGCTTTCCCAAAAAGAAAGGTTTTAAGGTATTTTTTTAACAGACTTTGCGAGTGTAAATTACGTTTATCAGATGGAAGATTATTCCATAAAGTAGGTGCGGCTGATGTAAAAGCTCGGTTTCCTAATGTTGACAACATTTTGCCTTTTGGGTGTTCTAATAAAACTTCACTTGTAGACCCAAGTCTGTAATGACTTTGCCTTCGTGATATGAAGCAAGATAGATGGAAAGAACTCACCCCCCCCCCCTCCCCCCCCCCCACCCCCCCCCCCCCCCCCCCACCCCCCCCCCCCCCCCCCTGCGTCCTCCATTTACTCCATAAACAAACCTACCGATACACCAATGTGCATGTTTTCTTGCACGTCAGCATATAATTTTAGTGGTGAAACATATGCGACTGGAATCAAAAGAAGCACCCAAACATCTAAATGTGAGAGGTGTTGTTGGACACTACATGCATACAATGGGTGCTAAATCAGGATAGAAATGTACATACCAGTATCTATAGTAAAGCAAATACCGGTATGCACACAGACCTCCATAAACTGAGACCTCCATAAACTGAGACCTCTATAATGCAGGATCGACCTCCATAGCATTGCATTTCAAGTGTTTGCTCTCCATTTTTAATACATTTTGCCTAACCCTCCTATATATAAGGCAGTTGCCATAGAATTGTCTGACCTTTCAAAACCTATATAGTTTCCTGGACTGGAATGTTTTGAAAGGCGAGAAAACTGTCTGACAAAAGAAACCTATGAAAGATTTCGAAAGGTCAACAACTTTCTGAACAAACTGGTGTGAGGGACAAAATACCTTTCAAAAGGTTTTGAAAAGTGTAGTAGTGCAGTAGCAACAAATTCTGGAGCGTTTTGAAAGGTTTATACTTATTTACAGCCATTTTGTCAAGTAAGCAGATTTTGAAAGGTTTTGAAAGGTAAAACCATAGGAGGGTTAATAAAAAGTTATAACTTTGAAATTGACTTCTTTTTTGGTTATAACAAAATCAAGAGGGGGTGATCGCATGAACCCCAACTCCTCTCCTACCCCCCCCCCCCCCCCCCCCCCCCCCCCTCTCCCCTTCCCAACCCCCTTCCCTTCCCAACCCCCTCCCCTTCCCAACCCCCCCACTCTCCCACCACTCCCCTCTCCCCTCCCCCTCCCACCACTCCCCTCTCCCACCACTCCCCTCTCCCCCACCCCATTCCTCCCTCCCCCTTCCCCCTCAAATTTGAATAATTTCAAGGAACATTTTGAAAAGTACATGGTTGATACACACTACAAACAAGGGCATGTACTAATTACATACTTACTAATTATTATTGCAAAAAAACAAAATTGTGTAAATGGTATACGTACTGCTTCTTTGTTTCCTCAGCTGGTGTCAGCTATTCTGAACGTGATCTGAAAGCAATAAGGTAGGTTGATTTCTTTTCCCGCATAATATATACATGATAATTAGTTCCAATAGTATAAAGCCGTGTTCACACTGGACTTTTTGGGGGGAAGGTTTTACTGAGACGATGGTAAAATAAAAAATGGTCAAATGTTACCACTGTTCGCACTTGGACTTTCGACACGGGAAAATTTTACCGAGACCGCGGGAGAAGTAGCTGAAGTAGCGTTCCCGCACGTAAACAACGCAAAGAGCGCATGCGCGGTGTCTTGTGTAGCGTGGCCTTGCACTGGTAGGCCGCATGTACGTTTTCCTGGGCCGCTTTTACCGACACGCACTGTTCGCACTGGACATATCGTCTAGGGAAAAGTGACCTGGGAAGTTTAACCGGGCAGCAGTTGGCCGGTAGAAGTAGCCACTGGACTCGGGAGAAGTACCTGAGAGGAAAACGACCTAGGCTGTCCGCACTGGACTTAAAATGGGAAAAGTACCCATCGTCTCGGTACGTTTTATCAAAAAAAGTCCAGTGCGAAATGAAAAAGAAAAAGAAAAAGAAAAAGAAAAAGAAAAAGAAAAAGAAAAAGAAAAAGAAAAAGAAAAAGAAAAAGAAAAAGAAAAAGAAAAAGAAAAAGAAAAAGAAAAAGAAAAAGAAAAAGAAAAAGAAAAAGAAAAAGAAAAAGAAAAAGAAAAAGAAAAAGAAAAAGAAAAAGAAAAAGAAAAAGAAAAAGAAAAAGAAAAAGAAAAAGAATACCCGGAAATGGGTAAATAGGGAGAATTTCCCTTATAGACACATGCATTGTTCAATCTTTACTGTAACCTAACCCATTTTTTTCCTGGTGCTCTCCACGAAATTTGGTATTTATATATTTTGGACCCTGCTCTACAAATATAACTGATAAAAACAGTAAAATATGGTCGCTTTCTAGCTAAACAAATAGGGAGACACCTCAAAGTCTCTCTATTCGGAATTGTCTCCCTAATACTGAAATATTTACCCTAAAGTGTCTCTTATTGATACATTTAGTGATATATAATAATAATATTTAATAATTCTTCCAAATAGGCACTTGGGGAGACAAATTAGCGTAAGTTTTTAGGTAATAAGGAGACAGTGGCACTTAGGGAGACATTTCAGTGTCTCCCTAAGTGTCTAGCTACCGTACCCTAAAAAACGATATTTGGGAGTTATTTTTGTCCTAGAACGACAGATTTTGGTCTAAATAGCATAAATCTCGAAGATCTTAGAGAAAAAGGTTAGGGGTAAACAAGTTAGGACTGTTTTAAGTGTGTGTACATCTCTATGGGATTGTCTCCCCAAGTGCCTATTTGGAGGTTTTTTTTATAATAATAATAATAATAATAATTAACTACAACTATGTCTGTTCCACGAACATAACATATGGATTTTTTTGCACTTTATGTTTTTTCATATTTCATTTTTTCCATTATACCCATACGGGAATAATGTCTGACAATCCATGTTAATTTTATGCGACCGGGTGTCAGACATCATTTGGAGCAGAAAAAGAGGACAAAGCCAATTTGGCTGATGTGTTTTTGTAACATACCAGCAGCAATAGGTAATGGAAAGCACCTGCTGAATGAACAATGCACCCATTTGCTCCTGGGTGGGGGAAGCAATAAGTGATAAAGAGCCTTACCTAAGGGCACAATCAAGCACCATAACCCTGCTTTAGGAATTACCTGCCAATCACAAATTCAGTGGTGCAGACCAGAATGCCACAACAATAGTACTCCAAGGTTGAAAAATCTCAAACCTGGTCCATGGTTTACTTTAAAGGTGGGATACACCATTTGCAGATATATAAAATGTTTACTACCGAATTATTAAGAAATATCTTATTCATTTTAAAGTAAATAAAGATTCTAGGCATCCAGCAAAATGCTTGCGCTAGATGTCCTGTAATTGTTCCTAAAAAAATAGTTTTATAAAAAGAATTTACAGTCGCCCGACGCTGGTTGAATACAAACGCCGTATTTCTTGCTTTAATTTCCTCGGCATCACTAATTGTAAAACTTCGGAGAGGTCAGTTAAAAACGAGATTTACTATAGAATACAACCCTCCAAATCCACCCATTCTTGATAAAAATATACATTTTTTTTTTGGACAGTGTTGTTCTTCGCAAGCACAATGTGATTGTTTTAAGTGATGAGATCTATGGACATACACAGTACGAAGGAGACTTTCTGAGTCTGGCAAAGGTAACAACAAACTTAAAAAAAACAGGTTGCTTGATTTAAATTGCGATAATTACATGATTTCTTTTTTTCAATCACTGATTTAAATAAATTATTTGAAAAAATTATTGCTTTTTTTCTAGGCTTTTTTATATTTGTAACATCAATTTAGTAAATATATAACTAACTGGATCATACTGATTAAGGTGTTTAGATTATTTAAATGAACCACCATCACCCCCCCCCTAATTTTCAATCTTAAACAGCATCATTAATGACTCATTAGGACAAAGTCAAACTATTTTTCGAAAGTAATTTTCAAACTATTTATATAAACAAAACACTTTAAGTTTAATGGCAACAATACTCTCAAACAATTGGTAGGCAAAAGGTCTGGAGTGACATCTGTACTAGACCAACATTACACTAACACAAAGTTAACACAAAATAAATGGATGGATGTTTTGGTTGGGGGACATGAATGTTTTATGTATATTGTTTTCTTCAGTTTATTATAAATTTTATGTAGATATTGATTAAGTTAAGATCATCTTTCTTACTTTCTAACATGGTCTTTGGTCTGCACTTTGTATATTTGAAGATAATTATAAAATCACTTTTTAAGTTCGATACATACACTCAGATATGATATTTCTACAAGTACTGTATGTCCTATTTTTATGTCTGCCCTATTTTTATGTCTGCCCTGAATTGTTTACTGTTTTCCATATATTTCTGTTGGTGTGACACTCGCCTTATTTTATTCAAAAATGTTAAATGAATTCAACAAGTGCACGACATTGATTCAGAAATCAAATAACTTTTGGTAAATTAGACAGGGGAAATATTCTTTGTCAGTTCAATTTGAAGTTTAGGTAAAAATAATGCTTTTGTTAATGCAGCATTATATTATGTTAATCCAACTAAAACCTTTCATTCCCGTCAAGAGAAGATGATTTTATGTACTACTTGAGTGTCTCTAAAATGATTGGTGGGGGAAATCAGAGATTGTTTTTCAAACCGAATACCAAAAGTGATGAGCGATGTGCCGCATGAAATGCTGGGTCTAGTGAGGAAGATTTAGTGACCATTGGGTCTTCACAGTGAGCGTCCCTCGGGGCTGCTGTACGTCCATCGGGGCTGCTGTGCGTCCCTCGGGGCTGCCGAGCGTCCCCCGGGGCTGCTGAGCATCCCTCGTGGCTGCTGAGCGTCCCCCGGGGCTGCTGAGCGTCCCCCGGGGCTGCCGAGCGTCCCCCGGGGCTGCTGAGCGTCTCCCGGGGCTGCTGTGCGTCCCTCGTGGCTGCTGTGCGTCCCCCGGGGCTGCTGTGCGTCCCTCGGGGCTGCTGTGCGTCCCCCGGGGCTCCTGTGCGTCCCCCGGGGCTGCTGAGCGTCCCTCATCCTATCCCACATAGCAGTCAACAACATTTTCAGATGTTTTTTTTTCTCCAATTTATCTGACAGTATTACCCAGAAGGCACCATTCTATCCAGCGGCCTATCTAAGTGTTTCAGTGCAGGAGGTTGGCGGGTGAGTAGGTTGGAGACCAACAAAAAATTAAAAACACTTTTCTGAAAACAAAGGGGCATTTTTAATAGTTTTGTAAGCATTAAGGTTGATGTGACTCGATTAGAGTCATCTGTGTCACCAAAATGGTGATGTTGGACTGGCATCCGAGTCATTAAGGACTCGAGTCCTATGACACTCACAGACCCCCCACATGTTATGAGAAGTTTGTAGCCTGATTGTGCGTGTGGCTGGTTTTAATTGATATTTGCTTGAGGGTGTCTGGTATTCGTTTTCAGCGTAGCTGATGTACATCACGATCAGAAAATGTGTAGAAAGTGACATCATTTGAGCGAGACCTGTAGAATGCCAGACAGAATTGGCAGTTAAAAGAAAGTCAGGATCCCTCAATGAGAACCCAAGAAATAAAAGGGGTACTGTCCTTAACCAGTTCGCGCCGGGATTATTTTAACATCACCGAGCCGAGGGGCGGGATTATTTTTAACAAAACTCGATCCGAAGCGGGTTCAGGCCGATAGTGCCGGGAAGCACACCCACGCATTTCCGGCCTTGCTCGCTGCTGACAGACATTTCTGAACTTGAACTTGTCGTGTTTATGCGTCATCCGTTTTGAATTTGGGGAAAACTTTGCGTTTATATACGTCATCCGGCACGAACTGGTTAAATCACTCTAATTGTGGCTTTCTGTCTATTTTCCCGCAGTGTGGGTACAGTATTTACCCCAAGGAGTTGTCTGAACTCTACAAGACACTATGCAGTGCATCCAGCCATACTCACTCCTGTGCCACCGCTCCAGTGCAGTATGCTGCCATCCATGTAAGTTGGATGTTTACATTTAAGATGTCGAGTCTGTGGCAGGTTGGCAAAAGCAGTTCTTAATTTGCTCGCCGTCCACTGATATGACTGAGGTTCGAACTTCTGCCTGGGATGTGTCCCCCCCCCCCCTCCCCCTGAAACTGACAAAATAAATGCCACCCATAACAATCTTGCCTCCTAACAAGGCCCTTCCCATATTTTTTTTCTCAGTGTGTTTGGGATCAATTTAGCTGATTTCAGGATTTTTATTCAGGTTTTTTACTCAGTTGTTTTGAATTCTATTACAAAGAGCTAGAATCCAGGGTTTTTATGTTAAAGGGGTCTTGAAATTCAAAACTCTAATATGGCGAAATATACGTTTTAAAAATGCTGAATACTTAACAACTGCAAAAACTTCATATTTGTTTATGTTCGTTCATTAATCGTGACCCTAAAATAAAAAGCAATATGCGCCGTGCCCCGCCCATAAAAGATGACGTCACGGTAATAATAGAGCGTGGCTGTACCAGGCTAAGCCTAGCCTTGAATACAAGGCTATGCTGTATCCGCAACGTGGGATCATCGTTTGCCACAACACTAAACGTGTATATAGCCCGCAATGCATTATACTCAGCTGGTTCTCTAGGTTAAAGGTTTTTTCCCTGTGAAAGTTTGTGTACAAATGTATACTATTTCTATGCTTGACCCTGGGCCCATGGGCGATCCTCTACTCAATCTACCTGACAATTATTTTGTGGATTGACTTAAATTTACTTAATTTACAAACAATATTCTAAAATGAAATTATTGACTGATTTCCAGTGTTTGCATACAAAAAAGAATACGCGTGCAGCGATAAAGTAATTACATAATTATTAATTGAGTATTTTTGCAATGTTGATTTTATGTAGTTTTGCAACCTGTGGTTTGAAAAAATTGTCAACAATATACTTGGGAGTGTTTTACATCTTTATGATTTGTATTAAATGTTATTTTTTGGGGGGAATGGGATGTACAGTAAATTGTGATGAAAGTTTAATTCCTTCAACTTGACCTCATGCTTTCATTCATCAGCTTTTTAAACTGGATGAAGAAACGAGAGAGTACCTCAGAGGCTGCAGGTGCATCATGGGAGCCGTGGCCAACTTCTGTCATCGGTGAGAACCATTCTTAAAATGACCGCACTAAATAAATTCAATCCACATTTGGTATTAATTTTGAATTAACCAGTTCGTGCCGGATGACGTATATAAATGCAAAGCTTTCCCAAAATTCAAAACGGATGACGCATAAACACGCCAAGTTCAAGTTCGGAAATGTCTGTCAGCAGCGAGCAAGGCCGGAAATGCGTGGGTGTGCTTTCCGGCACTATCGGCCTGAACCCGCTTCGGATCGAGTTTCGTTAAAAATAATCTCGCCGCGAACTGGTTAAATATGCGAGGGGCTCTGGCAAAATGAGACAGCACTGGGCAGAGGTTGAAATGAGGGTTCTCAGGCATTGGAAAAGATGATGAGATTTTGTTGCCCTTCAATCGTAAACACGTATTAACAAGTTAGGGAGGCGATCCCAATTGGGACCGTTTGAGAAGCGGGCGAGCCTGATAAGCCCCGCCCACTACGAACACTTCAAAATTTCTATATGACAACATTTGTGACCGGCTCTACAAACAGGTGTATTAAGTCGTGCTATGCACTATTATGTAATGGCCCGCTCAACGTTGAGAGGGTAAACGTTTCATCAAAATGTGCTTTTTATTTGTTGTCATGAATGAAATCTTTAATACCTACAGTTTAAGGTTTCATTAAAAGAAATGTTGATTTTGATGAATAAAGTGGAAAAAACGACCATTCTGTGTGCAGCGTTCTGTTGTAGTACAACAGAGCCGGCTATTTCAAAGCCTGTTTTTTCAGTTGTGTAATTTTAACTCAGAAAAAGTAATCAATATGTAAGCACGTCGTGTCTTCAAAATAGGAGGGGCTATGGATCTCTATTATATACTATATGAAAGCTTACGTTGTGGGCTTTCTTACCATGTATATAACTCAATTAAATTTGTTGGCGACATAAGACACCTTTTTGTAGAGCCGGTCACATTTATGTGCTGCAATGGCCACCACAAATTAAAGTAAATATGAACATTTCAGTAATCATCCTGTGGTCTATTACATGTCCCTACAGACATCTTTTCTGTCTTTAACCAGTTTGCGCCGGGATTATTTTAACAACGCCAAGCCGACGGGCGGGATTATTTTTAACGAAACTCGATCCGAAGCGTGTTTAGGCTGATAGTGCCGGGAAGCACACCCACGCATTTCCGGCCTTGCGCGCTACTGACATACATTTCCGAACTTGAACTTGGCGTGTTTATGCGTCATCCGTTTTGAATTTTGGGAAATTTTTGCGTTTATGTACGTCATCCGGCGCGAACTGGTTAAAATGGCTGAGCTAGATCGGGGTATTTGTGTGTAGCGTAGCGTTTGCTGCAAACCTGAATTTGACTCTTTATTGTTCAGGGAATTGACAGGTTGTGGCATTAAGGCAATCATGCCTGTGGCTGCCTTCTACATCTTCCCAGACTTTGAGGTCCTGCGTCCCATCTTGGAAGCCAGAGGCATACTGACCTGTGAACAAATGTGTCAGGCACTCTTCAGAGAAGAAAACGTGGCTGTGAGTTTTGCTTCATTCATTGCTGGGCCAGGCAGTATGGTCTTTACCAAAGACACTGTATTCGACAGTATTCGACACTATTAGTCCAGCTCCCTAACTTTGCACAGTGGTCTTTGCAAACTCCCTTGAATGGGGTTTGACCTTTTCATGCAAATTCGACCATTCAAATATGCACAGCGTCTTCACGCAGTCAACTACCCATCCAGAGGTTGCGCTGCATATCTAATTATAGCACTGCTTCACAAAGGAATTTCGTGCGTGCGCGTAGTACGTGTTGATAATCGCAGTTCTGCGATCGCTGATTGGCTCCCTAGGAAAGCCGGCAGAGAAAAAAGGAAAACCACTGGATCAATTTTGCAAAGACGACTGAGTGAGTTAGGGAGCTGGTCTATAATTGTATCATTGGCTGCGGGTGTGCACGCTTCGTGCAAAATCAAATATCGAACTCACTTGTCTTTGGCAAAGACTTTAGGCAGTACTCTGTTGATGGAAAGTAAAAGCGGTTCTGTATCGTGTGTAGATTTCATTCTGTTGAGCTAAAACGTGATCAGGTTGGTCGTCCAGGACCTTTCTTTATATTGTGATCACTTTTTCTACTTCAAACGAATAAAATGCACAACCGACAAATGGTCTATTGTCCCTTTAATACCAGGTGATGGCCGGAGGACCAGGTTTCATGCGTCCTCTGACAGAGTTCACCGTTCGTCTGAGCTTTGTGAATTTTGACGGCGGGGCAGCGCTGGAAGGCTGGAAGCTTCAGGGTTGCAAGGAAAAACTCGATCAAGATTTCTTGGACAAGTACTGCAGTCAAGTGGTCCAAGGAATTAAGGTAATTCAATTAACCATTTTCGCGCTGGGATTATTTTGACATTGACCGGGCCCAGGCGTGGGATTGTAATTTCACGAACCTTGATCCGAATCGAGAGAATATTTTAAATAAAATAAACTGCAACATCAAAGGTTTGCTTTTGTTAGCTCGTTTAGCACTGACGTCAAACTCAGGGCTCAACCGAGTCAGCCACCACACACACACCCTGCTTGTGGATCAGAGTCACTCGTGGAATACGTCACACACACATGCGTTGTTCATTCCAAGCAGCGAACAAATATCGCGACTGGGCTGCGGATACCTTCAAGTGGGCTCAAAAATCAACTTTATTAGAAGTCTAAACATAATTATTAACTGAGCTCATTGCGATTTTAGAAGCTGTTACTGTTGTCGATCTGACGTTAATATTGTTAGCGATGGCAACAGTAAAAAAAAGAAGCATTTGTCAATACTGCTGGCTGCAAATATCACGTGAGGATTGTGAAACCTAGGGCACATTTGAGGGTTCAATTAGTACGGTTTGCGTGGCTATCCGAGTGATCTACTTGAACTCACGCAAGGTTTGTCGACCAACAAACATCTTTATCGATTCTTGTAAACCAGTCGTTTCGCTTGTGTCTTCTCAACAGGCCATTGTATCCTGGGTGGAGAAGCAGCTGGCACAACTCTAGACACCCCCTTTTAGACAACGGCTTCTTGCAAAGAAAAGATGACTATGCGTGGGCAAGTCCCCATCAACAGAGATCCCAACATGTACGATTTTGGGGCACTTTTTGTAATTCTAAACTCAATTTATGCGTTTTATTCTTCATTTTGTTACGATTTTTTACAATAAATTTAAAAAAAAAACACCTTCCGCAAGTTCCGCCCCATAAACGGGTTGTCTGTGCTTTTTTTTAATTTCAATTATTCCTTTTTGAAGAAAGACCATGTTAATTTTTTTTTTGCAATGGCAGGCCTTTACACGCCGTTGGCCTATTTATGTATTTTGTGTGCGAGTTAGTCTTGCATACGCCCTGTGGACCTCCGAACAATATTTTGGTCCACACGATGCGGGAAAAGGTTACGGTTTGTGGACTTGGCCAGGTTCACAATCTGGTTTTTTTCAGTCTCCGAAAAAGAGCGCTAGAGGAAAAACGGGTTAGGGTTATATATAGAAAAGATAGGAGGAACAGCTGAGAGGCCCAGAATCAACATTTGAGGTAAAATTTGTTTTGGAGAAGCGAGAAAAATGAGTATTTAGTCAACTTTATGTCCAGTCTTATTCGAAAATACAATAGTAGAAAATTATCAATTCAATTTGAAAATCTATTTTTCATGGTGCAACCGAACACATCTGCTTTAAATGTTTGAAGTCTGCCGTGGAAAGACTGGGGGACAGTTTATTAAACTTAATCTGCGCAAGCATGCTTTCCCGAAAGTACCATTTAATGTTAGTGAAATTCGTACCGGTACATAAACTCATCACTGTATACGCTGGCTAAGTTGGTAGGATGCTTTAGTTCTATATTGATACAATGAATACCGGAAAATCTGAATGTAGGGAGCTTTGCATCAAGGATCGCACTGGCAAAACAACTCAACACAATATTTCCTTTGGTTTACACTATAATAGTGGTTGCGTTTAGGATATCTTGCATTTATAATGTTGTTTTTTGTTTTTTTACAATCTCCACAGATATTTCACAAAAAAAGACAATCGGAATTATTACCAAATACATGCATATCCGAGGTATTGTCAAAGATAACACAAGGATTCTCAAAACAGGTCCTCTACTTTCAAAAATACATTAACATCGATATATGAAATTAAAACATATTTGTAGACAAAAAATACCTATAGATTAAAAGACTAAGATAAAAATACTTTCATAAACATAGTAAAGGAAATTTACATGGGATCAGATTTGTATATGAATATTTGACGCACGAGATTCTGATATAACCATGTTTTTAAAGTACGATGACAAAAGTGACAGAATCACAAAGCAACGTGGACAAAATATGCCAAGGCAATGTTTTGTTGGTCGCTGCACTATGCCATGAAAACTTTCAACTAGTTGCAACTAAACCTAACTCTCTAGGGTGTGTGCAAAATCATATTTAATTGGGAGGGTTAGGATGGTGCTTGCCTATGCGGTGGAGTTTTAGCACCGCCTCCTGTGATGTCAGTCTAGCTCTCGGCCAATCGGCTTTCTCAAAATATTAACCTTTATGAGAAGTTAACAGAACATCTGTCGTTATCAACTGCCCTCATCATAAATGTTTTTCAATCTTCCACAGCCGAATTGTACTTTAATGAGAAAACTGTTGGTGTACCACAGTAATAACTCTTAACTCATTATGAAATGTTTCTAAAATAATAACAATAAATTATAAAGCATTTCAAAGGTATACTCAAGCTGTATTGTAAATCTAATTATTATAGGAAGAAATATAATGATTGTTTAATTTATCATGGAATAGTTTTATATACAAATATTTTGAGATTTTAGCCAGGAGCTACATGTATACTTGTATTTATGTGCACTGAATATTTTACTGTACCAGTTTTTACCAATAATGGATTGCATTGTGTCCCATTGTTTTATCTTTAGGGATGTGTTTATAAATGACTTCCAATAATGGCAGAAATTAAATGCACCAACTGAATTTAATGTTATTCTAGCCTTGTTTTACCATCTGATTCCATTTTTGTCTCAACCAAGTAGTGTTTATAATAATGGGGAAAAACGTTTTTATTTTCGACGTTATCAAGCCTACAAAAATATATTTTAATCTGGGTTTTTTTCCAGCCCATTAACTCCCAAAACCTGAATTATTATCGGGTGGCCGCAGACAATTATAAATAATTCGATTTGTATACGGTTGGTAAAATCGTTGTAAATTAATTCCAACTAGATATGAATAACGTTTGTATTGCTACAAAAACATTTATTTGTCAGGGTGAAACACGAAGATGGCACAGGGAGAGCGACCAAACTAATTATGGAGAATCTTTCTAGAATTGAAATGAAATGAAACCAAGAAATCCTAAATTTGGTCAAGTAGTTTTATAGCTTTTCTTTCATAAAGACTCCCAATCCATTATACCAATATTACTTTTATGGTATATATCTATATAGGATTAAAACAAACAATGGGTTCCAATTACCAAACGTATACGATCCCTTTAAACCGCCTGCCTCCCCTTTCATCTGCCATTATGAATACTTATCACGACGGTCCATTGTCTCCTGTAGATCCGATGTGCGATTGTCTCCGCTCTCGCAGTAATATACCAAGGCTCGAGTTATTGCTAAAATTGCAGCCATGGTGAAAGTAAATAGTCCAATTGACACGAAAACGACTATATAATTTCCGCTCACGTCGTGAATCCAACCTGTGCAACAATGGAAAAAAAAGAAAAAAAATGTAATTATTTTTATGTATGAAAAGAAGAACTAGTCCTCTTCTAGAAATAATTAAAAAAATATAAAAAAACGTACAGGGGGTGTCGAAAAGTTCAATATTTATACCTCATTTCACAAGGCTAACTAATAACTTTAAATCTGAAATAATCTATGCAAATTTGTATCAATTGACGCACAAATTATTGACGTTTTACTCGCTGTACAATTGTATCTTGAAACTACCACTCTGATAATATATTATCGGTTTTTCGAGGGGCACTACCAAACTCTCGTTAAAACTTCGTGAATTCTCAAACGGCTGAGACTGCTAACACGCTGCCAATAAAACTCGACTGTACACTTCATTATGGGGAACGCTGCGCCCTGACTGACTCCGACTAGTCCAAACTTATCGGCATTTACGGTAGTACGCCAAAATCTGAACCGAATCCGATCTGTCACTTCCAGCCGTGGGCCCTAATGGCCCCTGTAGCTGTGTGTATTTCAAGTGGAGGTTAGTTCTTTTTCTCCCCGAGTTTCTTAAACTTTTGCTTAGCCGAACCAAACTAAAATCGCGTAATTTGTTCCATTTATGAGTGCAGGGGATTACACAACGTTAGGGAGAAACGTTATCGCTTGCCAGCAACCGCATATAATACTTAAAAACAAAAGCAGAATAATAGCGGCAGCAGCAACATTAGTAGTAGTAAGACAGTAGCAGCAGCAGAATAATATGTACACACCTGCAACGACTCCTCCTAGCATTTCGCCCGCCCCCAATGAAGTGAAGAGCCATCCATAGGCTGACAGGTGATGATCTCCAGTGACCTCATGCACTATCACGTAGGTCAGGGGATAAAACACGCCAATCGCGAGCCCCGAAACGACGCCTGTAGCTGCCAAAGCAGCGTACGATGAGACGATCAAAGGTTGAGCCAGACATAACATCGCAAAAACTAACGATGTAGCGACGAAGAGGACGGACACCTTGACGAGACCGCGATCCACCAGAGTGCCGTGGCTGAGGCGTCCAACTAGCGACCCCAGACCCGCGAACGTGGCCAGGAATGCCGCTTTGGAGCCTTCGTATCCGAGCTCTATGCCTTGCGGAACTAGAAATAGATGCCACATGCAGAAGATCGCACCGCTCAGCACTGCCACAATTTGATAAACAATAAATAAGGGTTCCGCCAGTAACTGGACGTCGAATTGATCCCTTAGTTGCTCCCGGAAGTCTTGAAATCTACTCACCCCGCCTTTTGATTTACCTACTAGATTCTTTTGCGTTTCACCAGGATCGTCACCAAGTAGCACCTGCTTGTACCTGTACCTTCCTCCTGCATCACTACGTAAAGGTCTGAGAAGCACTCCGGACACGATGTAGTGAAAGCTGAATGTCCCCATGAGTGCCAATGCACTCCTCCATCCATACACTGAGAGAAGGTATTCCATAACTGGTGGTAGCACCATCATGCCGAGTGTACCTCCAGCTAGAGAGACGCCGTTGGCCAAAGCGAAGTCTTCTGGGAAATAATTCATCATTGGTTTGATGGATGAAATTTGGACTAACCCCAGACCAACACCTTGAAACAAAAAACCCAACAACATTAAACAAGATTATCCTAAATCGAAGGGGATTTTTTCATTATACATGTAATAAGAAAACAATTAACAGACTGTTTAAATACGTACACATGTATTTTTAAGACGGTTTACTTCCCCCTGGCACAAAACTATGGCCTGCATTGTTGATATTTAATTTAAAATAGAGATATTGTAACGTTTGTGCCGGTTGGCCGATAGAGGGCACTAGAGCGATTCCATGGTGTAATCCCCTGACGGTACGCCAGGGAAACCCGTTCTGGATAGCGCATACGCCGAACTGGTTTAGACCAGTTCCGGGGCCGCGCGATAGCGGTAAGCGTCATGTCAGTGTTTGTGACCAGAGAAGGAGTGCATTAAAACCACCTTAGAATCACCGAATCCACAGAATACTTGTGTCAGTTTCCTTCCTGTGTGTGTGTCGACCCCAGACAACGCTTTTCGTTACATTGGTGGCAGCGGTGGGATGCAGGAGGACTAAGGAAACCAGGTGAAGTTGTTTCATGTTTTCACGAAACCATGATGGTGTGGCGGCCGACTCGCCCTGCGGCGGGAAGGCGAGCTGGAGTGCGGGCCCGGGGAGCGGGGCCCAGGAGCCGGTGCATTCCGTACATCACGCTGGCGGAGTTAGAGGCCCTCTCTAGGGAGGTTATGGGGACCTGGGAGTCTGGATGTTTCCTGGGGGAGGAGTTAGAGAAGGATGGCGGGGAATTTCGGGACATGCGCCTATGGCTGGGGGCTTCAGTGCGTCCACTCCGATTTGGAGAGAGGGCGCCCTTCCCCATATTTGTCCGGGTCCGCTACCAGGTTTGTGTCGGGGGGGGCCGCCCCATGCTGTAGACGGTGGCGCAGCAGACGTCTTGCTCCACACGGGGCGATTCCGAGCTGTGCCCGTGGATGCAGTGGGGGGCGGGGCCTCGTCTAGACATTCTCTGGATCTTCTGCAGGAATTAAACCGAGTCCGGGGGGGGGGGGGGGGGGCCCGGCCCATGCTGTGAACGGCGGCGCGGCAGACGTTTTGTTCCACTCGGAACGATTCCGAGCCGGGTCCGTCGGCGCAGCGGGGGCGGGGCCTCGCCGGGACGCCCACGCGGCCACAGGAGCCAGTCGCAGTCCAGGAGCAAGTCGCAGTCGCAGGAGCCAGGCGCAGTCGCAGTCGGAGGAACCACAGTCGCAGTCGCAAGAGCCAGTCGCAGTCGCAGGCACCAGATACAGGAGCCAGTCGCAGTCGCAGTCGCAGTCGCAGGAGCCAGGGGTGTGCCGGGGCCAGGGGTGTGCCGGGGCCAGGGGTGTGCCGGGGCCAGGGGTGTGCCGGGGCCAGGGGTGTGCCGGGGCCAGGGGTGTGCCGGGGCCAGGGGTGTGCCGGGGCCAGGGGTGTGCCGGGGCCAGGGGTGTGCCGGGGCCAGGGGTGTGCCGGGGCCAGGGGTGTGCCGGGGCCAGGGGTGTGCCGGGGCCAGGGGTGTGCCGGGGCCAGGGGTGTGCCGGGGCCAGGGGTGTGCCGGGGCCAGGGGTGTGCCGGGGCCAGGGGTGTGCCGGGGCCAGGGGTGTGCCGGGGCCAGGGGTGTGCCGGGGCCAGGGGTGTGCCGGGGCCAGGGGTGTGCCGGGGCCAGGGGTGTGCCGGGGCCAGGGGTGTGCCGGGGCCAGGGGTGTGCCGGGGCCAGGGGTGTGCCGGGGCCAGGGGTGTGCCGGGGCCAGGGGTGTGCCGGGGCCAGGGGTGTGCCGGGGCCAGGGGTGTGCCGGGGCCAGGGGTGTGCCGGGGCCAGGGGTGTGCCGGGGCCAGGGGTGTGCCGGGGCCAGGGGTGTGCCGGGGCCAGGGGTGTGCCGGGGCCAGGGGTGTGCCGGGGCCAGGGGTGTGCCGGGGCCAGGGGTGTGCCGGGGCCAGGGGTGTGCCGGGGCCAGGGGTGTGCCGGGGCCAGGGGTGTGCCGGGGCCAGGGGTGTGCCGGGGCCAGGGGTGTGCCGGGGCCAGGGGTGTGCCGGGGCCAGGGGTGTGCCGGGGCCAGGGGTGTGCCGGGGCCAGGGGTGTGCCGGGGCCAGGGGTGTGCCGGGGCCAGGGGTGTGCCGGGGCCAGGGGTGTGCCGGGGCCAGGGGTGTGCCGGGGCCAGGGGTGTGCCGGGGCCAGGGGTGTGCCGGGGCCAGGGGTGTGCCGGGGCCAGGGGTGTGCCGGGGCCAGGGGTGTGCCGGGGCCAGGGGTGTGCCGGGGCCAGGGGTGTGCCGGGGCCAGGGGTGTGCCGGGGCCAGGGGTGTGCCGGGGCCAGGGGTGTGCCGGGGCCAGGGGTGTGCCGGGGCCAGGGGTGTGCCGGGGCCAGGGGTGTGCCGGGGCCAGGGGTGTGCCGGGGCCAGGGGTGTGCCGGGGCCAGGGGTGTGCCGGGGCCAGGGGTGTGCCGGGGCCAGGGGTGTGCCGGGGCCAGGGGTGTGCCGGGGCCAGGGGTGTGCCGGGGCCAGGGGTGTGCCGGGGCCAGGGGTGTGCCGGGGCCAGGGGTGTGCCGGGGCCAGGGGTGTGCCGGGGCCAGGGGTGTGCCGGGGCCAGGGGTGTGCCGGGGCCAGGGGTGTGCCGGGGCCAGGGGTGTGCCGGGGCCAGGGGTGTGCCGGGGCCAGGGGTGTGCCGGGGCCAGGGGTGTGCCGGGGCCAGGGGTGTGCCGGGGCCAGGGGTGTGCCGGGGCCAGGGGTGTGCCGGGGCCAGGGGTGTGCCGGGGCCAGGGGTGTGCCGGGGCCAGGGGTGTGCCGGGGCCAGGGGTGTGCCGGGGCCAGGGGTGTGCCGGGGCCAGGGGTGTGCCGGGGCCAGGGGCTTACCCCAAAAATTGTTGTAATGAAAATTGTTGTAATGTAAATTGTTGTAATGTAAATTGTTGTAATGTAAATTGTTGTAATGTAAATTGTTGTATAAATGTTGGCGTTGTGCGCTTTCCGGTGCGGGTCTTCCGGGTGTGCGGCGGCAGAGCCCACCGTCTTGTTTGGGGGCAAACAAGGTCTTCGTGGGGGGCTGTGTAACGTTTGTGCCGGTTGGCCGATAGAGGGCACTAGAGCGATTCCATGGTGTAATCCCCTGACGGTACGCCAGGGAAACCCGTTCTGGATAGCGCATACGCCGAACTGGTTTAGACCAGTTCCAGGGCCGCGCGATAGCGGTAAGCGTCATGTCAGTGTTTGTGACCAGAGAAGGAGTGCATTAAAACGACCTTAGAATCACCGAAACCACAGAATACTTGTGTCAGTTTCCTTCCTGTGTGTGTGTCGACCCCAGACAACGCTTTTCGTTACAATATCTCTATTAAAAATAGAAATATCTCTATTAACAATAGAGATATCTCTATATCTCTATTGTTAATACTAATACTAATAGAGATATCTCTATTACAGGAATTAAATGTTAACTTTGTACGTCCGAAATAGAGGTATCTATTGTTATAGAGATATCTCTATTTTGGATTAAATGTCAACTGAACTATGCACGCCATACAAAATCTCAACAATGCAAGCTGACTCGTTACGTGATTAAGTTCTTACTCGAAAGTGCGAACCACAGTCCCAACTGCGTCACCGATGACGAAAATGCGGCAGCTATGGTAGCTATTGCAGACAGCATCCCTCCAGCCATGGTCAGCTTGCGTGGGTCACATGACTTCACCAAGGCACCTACAAACGGTCCTGTTTTGATGGGGGGAAATCATCCCGTTTATCAAACTGTCTCAGATTATACATGATGGTCCATACAAAACGTAACGTGCCTATTTTATGTACCCTCCGGCCAGAAAAACTAGTTTGGATAGACGGCGAATCTTTCTAGATAAACAAAATAATATCAAGATCATCAGCTCCGGTCCAGTAGTTTTTCTGGATCCAAATCGGGGATCAGTTTGACAGTCGATGATCAACCCATGGAGCAATAAATCTAGTTTATTGCTCCATGATCAACCGAAGCGCGACAGGTCTACTGCCCAGGTCTACTGCCCAGGTCTACTGCCCAGGTCTACTGCCCAGGTCTACTGCCCAGGTCTACTGCCCAGGTCTACTGCCCAGGTCTACTGCCCAGGTCTACTGCCCAGGTCTACTGCCCAGGTCTACTGCCCAGGTCTACTGCCCAGGTCTACTGCCCAGGTCTACTGCCCAGGTCTACTGCCCAGGTCTACTGCCCAGGTCTACTGCCAAAACCACGCATTCATGATAATTCAAGCAATTGCCAATGGTGTATCCTACAGACCCCGTCGTGCACACAGTTGTTTACAAAATCTGGATGATATTTGTGGTTCAAAAGTGTTCATGTTTATTGTATACAAAGGATCGAGTGACCATTAGAAACGGAATTTCAGCGGAATTGGCTCAAAGATGTCGCAGAACTCTGCAGCTCGTCTTATTTTTCGCATTAGGAAACATGAATCTGTGTCTCTTCTCCTAAGAGAATTACATTGGCTACCCATTCTCGCATTTCATTCAAAATGTTGTTGTTGGCATACGAATGTTTTTTTAATTTTGCGCCACCTTATTTGATAGAGCTGTTAACATTGTACACACCATCAAGAAATATTCGTTCTAATAAGAAACAATTGTTTGTTATTCCACCAGTTTTGACCAGGTCATATCATTGGCGTGTCCAGGGGGGGGGCTTTGGGGGCTGAAGCCCCCCGCACGCGCGGATCCCAAAAAAAAAATGAAAGAGAAAAAAGAAGGAAAGGAGGAAAAAAAAAACGAAAGAAAAAACGAAAAAAAAAAAAAAGATTTGATTCAGCCCCCCGCAGGAAAAAATCCTGCACACGCCTCTGCATATGGTGAACGCAGCTTCGCTCACACTGCTTCAACCATATGGAACAATGGAACAATCTCCCGGAACATTTGAAAAATATTGATTCCATTGATAAGTTCAAGATTGCTTTAAAGACGCACCTATTTAACATTTAGGTCATGCATTTTTGTTTGAAACCTAGTAGGCCTACATCTTGTATTTGTATTTTGTTGTCTTTTTTCTTTCTCTACAGCGCATAGGGACATGTTTAATCACTATGTGTTATGCGCTATATAAAAATGTTTAATTATTATTATTATTAGTACATGTAATACAAAACAAATAACAAAAATTGCCTCTCGACTAACTCGCTCCGTTTGACGGAGGGGTAATCCACGGACACACCAACCTTAAAGACCCTGTCTTGCACATAAATTATTACCGGTATGTTTACAAAATCTGGAAATATTTGTGGTTCAAAAGTGTTCATGTGTACTGTATACAAAGGAGTGTGACTATTAGAAACGGAACGCGACTACATATGGGGTGCGAATGCGGCTTTTGGGGGGTGGGGGAAGTTGCGTGGTTTTATCGCTATATGCGACCACCGCGCATATGCGACCACCGCGCATATGCGACCACCGCGCATATGCGACCACCGCGCATATGCGACCACCGCGCATATGCGACCACCGCGCATATGCGACCACCGCGCATATGCGACCACCGCGCATATGCGACCACCGCGCATATGCGACCACCGCGCATATGCGACCACCGCGCATATGCGACCACCGCGCATATGCGACCACCGCGCATATGCGACCACCGCGCATATGCGACCACCGCGCATATGCGACCACCGCGCATATGCGACCACCGCGCATATGCGACCACCGCGCATATGCGACCACCGCGCATATGCGACCACCGCGCATATGCGACCACCGCGCATATGCGACCACCGCGCATATGCGACCACCGCGCATATGCGACCACCGCGCATATGCGACCACCGCGCATATGCGACCACCGCGCATATGCGACCACCGCGCATATGCGACCACCGCGCATATGCGACCACCGCGCATATGCGACCACCGCGCATATGCGACCACCGCGCATAATGCGACCACCGCGCATATGCGACCACCGCGCATATGCGACCACCGCGCATATGCGACCACCGCGCATATGCGACCACCGCGCATATGCGACCACCGCGCATATGCGACCACCGCGCATATGCGACCACCGCGCATATGCGACCACCGCGCATATGCGACCACCGCGCATATGCGACCACCGCGCATATGCGACCACCGCGCATATGCGACCACCGCGCATATGCGACCACCGCGCATATGCGACCACCAGGTCTACTGCGCAAAAACAGAACAAGAACCACTGCCTGACTCCGGTTACAAACGAACGCCGTTTCTTCTGCTTTTCTCACCATCCCTGATTGTAAAACTTCAGACAGGTCAGTTAAACCATAGGTTAAACTAGATTTACTATGAAATACAACCCCCGAAATCTACCCATTCATGATGATATATTGTATACGAAGGAGTGTGGCCATTAGAAACGGAACGCGACGAATTTACGTGGGGTGCAAATGCGGCTCAAGGTCGGGGTGGAGGAGGGGGGGGGGGGGGGGGTTGCTTTTTAAAATACCCCAGGAGCTTTTTGCGTGGTTATTTTATCTCGACGGGAAGGTGCAATTCACATGAAGAAAAAAAAGAGATTTGTAGCCACCATTTGCCTAACAAGCCTTGAACACACGGCAACTTAGAAACATTAATGAAAAGAATTGTATGTGATTCGACTGGTTCCGTCGGAACGTGGTGGTCTGATCTTCGCTGCAACAGTTAATTGAGCACGTACGTGCATGAAATAACATTGCCCCGTGAACAAGATGGCGCATAATACCGTGAAACACCTTATTTACCACCGACTCGGTTCCAGCAATATGTCCCCAAAATTAAAACTACTGGACCGGATCAAGTGATCACGCTGTAAGAAAGTTCTCGACGGTCGAAAAACGCACAATGCAAAGTCAAGTGAAAACCCTAGTTTAACCAGTTCGCGCCGGATGACGTATATAAACGCAAAAATGTCCCCAAATTCAAAACGGATGACGCATAAACACGCCAAGATCAAGTTCGAAAATGTATGTCAGCAGCGCGCAAGGCCGGAAATGCATGGGTGTCCCGGCACTATCAGCCTGAACCCGCTTGGGATCGAGTTTCGTTAAAAATAATCCCGCCCGTCGGCTCGGCGATGTTAAAATAATCCCGGCGCGAACTGGCGCGAACGACGCGTCGATGAATGTGAAGATTATCAGCCCCCGCCAATGATACGGGTGAGCACTTTATTTACCTGAAATCTTCGCGTCGATGAATGGTTGCGTAACCGTTACCAGAGGCGTGTGCAGGATTTTTTCCTGCGGGGGGCTGAATCAAAATCGTTTCGGTAGAGCGAAGCGAGCGGAGAGTCTAACAGCGTTTGGTCCAGGAAGTCTGGGCCTCGGTGGGGGTCCAGGATTTTAAGACCTGAAATCGCCTTTTCAGGTTTGTTGGGTACCATTACTGTCAAGAATATCGATCGTTTTGTTACAGTTGTCCTTTGAGTAAGTTTTTCCGAGGTTTAAGTTTGTATTTTTTTCCCCTGTACTTATTCGTTCAAGCTTTAATTCGCAAATTTTTAAGATAATGTTTTATGGGACACAAAACTGTTTGCCATTTGTTTATGATTGTATAATAATCTTCTGAGTGTATCATTGGAAAACAAAGTGCGCCACCAACGTTGAAATGTATCTCATTCATTCTTCCACGCTCATGAGCCACACATCTCACACAGTAAATACGTATAGATCGCTACCTCGAAGCGCACCATTGAAACACGTACAAATTTGCTCCGTGCTCGCTCCCCGAATTCAGTGATTCATTTAACGTCCGCAAAGCCAGGTACACAGGCACGATCTACACCAATTGGGGCGATGTCATTTTCTGCCAGTTTGGTTCGAAAACAACACAATAAAACGCAAGGTGGTCACAGGCAGATTTTTTTTAAAATTCAGTATATCACTGCTACATCCTTTTTTTTAACGTATCCATGGAAAAAAATGAGTGGGGTCGAAGCACAATTTTTAACAATTTATCGATTATTATTGCCCTTTTTAGGGGAGGTATTTGTTAACGTCGTTTGAGTATGTTTGCACAATCTCCACGCACATCAACGGTACGTCAACGCTTAATTTTGTCGACTGCTTTTTTCATTTTCAATACAATTTTTGTCATTTGATGATAAATATTAAGGTAAATAACAACCTTGTACAACTACAAAAGACAAGATGTTAAGATTGGATGCCAAAAACTCTTTATTTGTCGAGTGAGAAAATTGTTCCCTTCTATTTTGAGAATGGACGGTACCACAGCGTTTCGCAATCACAGCCTCGAAGGCCCCCCCCCCCCCCCCCCCTCCCTCCCCCCTAAAATAAATACCTGTCCCATTGTCGCCAAGTCACTGCATAGTCAGCCGAGCTGTTACGTTTGTACTCGGGTCCGAATGAAAGTGCACAAAAAATCGCAGTATCCTTGAATGTTTTCTAGTTCAGGAATCTGGATTTCAGTAGTACGGCAGGGGTCTTCTAGGGAGATTGCAAAACTACTACGGATGGATACGTAGGTTACGTACCCGATAAGGTATCACAATGTGCATGCTGATTGGATGGCGCTTACTGGGCTCTAACAAAGGGTTTATATGATTGCGTGCGTGTGTGGGTGTGTCTTACTTGTTTAACGCCCTTTCCATTCCACAGCATTACAGACAACGTCCTCCGACAATTAACCACTGCTGTTGACTGCATTTGTTGCAAAATGAACAGAACCGACTACTAATGACATTAATCTGGCTCCGTAAATATCCGGACTTTAATTCGCTTTCGGTTTTGTTTGATGTCAGTGAGAGCTAGACCGCAGGGCATGGCCGATTATCTTGCGCCTTCTTGACGCATATCGTGAATCTATATAAATTTTACTTTAAACTACTGAGGAAGTTGTTGGGAAACTCACCAATAAAATCCCCAAACGGTCTGCGAACCAGTACTCGATAAAATCTCAATTTAAAATTCATGTTTTCCAACGACCAATCAACGAGGCCTTCTGTCGTGGTGCGGCACGTTTGTGCGAATTGTGGGAAAATGGACCAATAGCGGGCGTTGTAAAATAGAGCGAGCGTAGGCGCTGTTGACACGAGCTGCTCAGATGATAGCGATTTGAACAAGAAAAAGTGTATTATGCACGGTTCAGATGCAGATTCCACGGTTTTGTTGTTCTCTGAAAAGAGTTTAAAACAATTCCACGCTTGTGCCGGTAGGTGGAAAAATGTATCCAAGCAAAAATCGCCAAAAAAGCGGAGATGATCATATTGGCATTCCAATCGTACACGCACTGGTTGATGTACCGCAGGAATCCGCATTGTCAACAGTACGTGATGTAGTTGAGTATATGCCGTTAAAAAAAGAGAACAGAGGTGGAGTTTGGACAAAAAGACCCGAACAACTGTCCTTGACAAACATTCACAATGCCAGACGCTAACTGTAGGAAAGCTTCTGGAAGCAGCGAGGAAAAAAGAAAATCAGTGGCTGCTCTCACAGATCGAAGGGAATTGGATCTTGTCACCACAGAAACATTGTATCACACAGTCTGCTTTCCATCTGACTCTCCCTAATATAAATTCAGCTGGAAATGGGCAAAATGTTTGTTATAACAGAATTGTGTATTAAATGTAAATCGGTACGAGTTGTTGTTCACCCACTCACAAGTACATTGTTAAAGACATGGACAAATTTCAGTTTTACCGTCACGAATAAACATGTATCAAAGACTAAAGCTAAAAAAAAACTCTGGTCGTGTATATATTTTTTTCATACAATTTACATTTAGATTTTTAACCCCCCCCCCAAAAAAAAAAAGATTAAACAATTATAATACAAAAATCAAACAATAACAATACAAAAACTAGAACTATGTCTGTTCGAGGAACAGAACATAGGGCTTTTTCGCATTCGCTATTTTTTAGATTAAATTTTTCAAAAATTGAACTTTTATACCATCAAAACAATTTAAAATCATTGAAAACAAATTTAAGTTAATTTAAACAGATTAAAATGAATTCAAACAGATTAAAACGATGACGTCACACGTTTGTGAACTATTTGTGCAACTATCCATCACCTAACAATACAAACAGATGTGTTATGTTAGCACGTTCCGTTGCTGAGATATGGCTTAAAGGTCTTAAAACGTAATAACTTAAATATAATCGTAATATGATGTAACATTTGTCAACATGCCGATAGAGGACGCTATCACATTTAATGAAGTCACCGTTGACTTTGTTGTTATTTACAACCTAGCCAGCGCCTAACATCGTTGAAAGTAAGTTCACATCGTTTTCCACTTTTAAACTATAAGGCACTTCCGGTTTGGACCGGAAGGAAGGGCCAGGTCTTCTTGCATGTAATACAAATTATGAAGACCATGGATTAATCTATCAATTCCCTTAAAATCTAAATCAGATCTCTTACATTTGATTTTATATCAATTTTCAAAGATTAAATCTAGAAATATTTGGTTGCTTGTAATCTGACACTTGATGACGTCATCCTGACGTAATTAACAGAAAGCTCGAGAGCTGTCTTAACTTTGCTATTTGAAGCAAGAATCTGGATTATATCTATCGCGGTTGATTTTTAAGCAATTTTTTAAGGTTTAAAGGTCTTTTCATTGTAACTTCCGGTTTGGTGACGTCATCAATATTTCTCGTTCTCAATATGTTCTTGGCACGAAGCTGATTACATACACCGGTTATAAAGTGATTTCAGCAAATTTCGCCACACACATCAACAGATTATTCATTTTAACCATTATTCAACCTGCCGCTAGAGGGCGCTATAACGTGTTATAACGTCGCCGGTAATTTTTTTGAAAAGTTTATTCTAGCCAGACACTAACATCGTTGAAAGTAAGTTCATATCATTTTTCAGTTTTAAATTATAAGGCACTTCCGGTTTGGACCGGAAGGAAGGGTCATGTGACTTTACGCACGCGAGATGAAATGAAGATCCTGGGTCATTATATATATTGCCACAAAAATCAAGTTTCAGTCTTTTGCGGTTGATTTGTTATTGAATTTCAAAGATTACATCAATTACACCTTTAAGATGACGTCACGTGACCCCTGATGACGTCACCATGACGTATGTCTGCTAGGCACGAGCTTACTATAGGGTCTTCACTTGGGTTAAGTTTTATGGAAATACGACTTTGTTCTCTGGTAAAAGTACTTGTGCAAAAAAACGTGTACAAAGTCTATGGAGTTTAGGTTACAAAAAAAAAAAAAAAAAAAAAATCAGAACAAAAACAAAGGCTTTTTCGCATTTGCGAAAAAGCCAATGACACTATTAAAAAGTTCAAATTATGGCAATGAACAAAATTTGTATTAAGACATTAAAACACATCCTAATTCCTCTTTAATCGAATTTTGTCTCTGTAGATTCTCTTTTGAGCAAGCAACTGCAATAAGCAATCTTTTCCCATTTCCAATCCTGGTCAATAGAGGGCGCCCGTTATACACAGGTGATTAAAATGCAAATATTTAATTAACTGGTGAACATTTAATTGGGGATTTTTGTTTTTCGTGATCCACATGATCCCAGCTAACAGACTGCAGTGATTCCACTTAGATTCAAGAGGTGCGCCAAGGAAATTGATTTCTGAGCACATTTTGCAGCCAAGCCCTGTGGTCTAAGCACCGCGTTGAGGATAACAAAGTCTGTCCCTAACATAAGCCAACAAACGGACATAGTTATTTCTGTGTACCAGCCATCCTCTACGAATTACTCTCTTTTCTTGGTCACTCATTACAAAGCGACCCCTTGCAACTGCTTTGTCTGCCATCGTGGCGATACACTCAAAGTTTACTGTACTTGGCGATACTCAATCACATCTGGCTTGTAAAAGATTAAAAGGAATAGACGCGGTGAAAACCATTTCCAGTGATAACAATGATGAAGCTATCCTACCGTACACTATCATAAGGGTATTATTATGGAAATTTCCAGGTGGCTAGCGAGAGTTGGGGGCCTCTCTATCTTTATTTTTTTCTTTTGTCTCATTATGGTAATTGCCAAGCGCTCCTACTTGTCAAAGGCTGGACCATCACTGGCCAATTGCATACTCGGATACGCTACCGATAGCTAATAATTATTCATTACAGTGATTTTGGGAGGATACGTAGTTCTGTAGGTCATTTACGTATCCGTCCGTAATAGTTTTGCAATCGACCTAGTAGGTCGATTGCAAAACTATTACGGACGGATACGTAAATGACCTACAGAACTACGTATCCTCCCAAAATCACTGTAATGAATAATTATTAGCTATCGGTAGCGTATCCGAGTATGCAATTGGCCAGTGATGGTCCAGCCTTTGACAAGTAGGAGCGCTTGGCAATTACCATAATGAGACAAAAGAAAAGATAGAGAGGCCCCCAACTCTCGCTAGCCACCTGGAAATTTCCATAATAATACCCTTGTGATAGTGTACGGTAGGATAGCTTCATCATTGTTATCACTGGAAATGGTTTTCACCGCGTCTATTCCTTTTAATCTTTTACAAGCCAGATGTGATTGAGTATCGCCAAGTACAGTAAACTTTGAGTGTATCGCCACGATGGCAGACAAAGCAGTTGCAAGGGGTCGCTTTGTAATGAGTGACCAAGAAAAGAGAGTAATTCGTAGAGGATGGCTGGTACACAGAAATAACTATGTCCGTTTGTTGGCTTATGTTAGGGACAGACTTTGTTATCCTCAACGCGGTGCTTAGACCACAGGGCTTGGCTGCAAAATGTGCTCAGAAATCAATTTCCTTGGCGCACCTCTTGAATCTAAGTGGAATCACTGCAGTCTGTTAGCTGGGATCATGTGGATCACGAAAAACAAAAATCCCCAATTAAATGTTCACCAGTTAATTAAATATTTGCATTTTAATCACCTGTGTATAACGGGCGCCCTCTATTGACCAGGATTGGAAATGGGAAAAGATTGCTTATTGCAGTTGCTTGCTCAAAAGGGAATCTACAGAGACAAAATTCGATTAAAAAGGAATTAGGATGTGTTTTAATGTCTTAATACAAATTTTGTTCATTGCCATAATTTGAACTTTTTAATAGTGTCATTTTTTTATTGTTATTGTTTGATTTTTGTATTATAATTGTTTAATCTTTTTGTTTTGTTTTTGGGGGGGGGTTAAAAATATAAATGTAAATTGTATGAAAAAAATATATACACGACCAGAGTTTTTTTTTAGCTTTAGTCTTTGATACATGTTTATTCGTGACGGTAAAACTGAAATTTGTCCATGTCTTTAACAATGTACTTGTGAGTGGCTGAACAACAACTCGTACCGATTTACATTTAATACACAATTCTGTTATAACAAACATTTTGCCCATTTCCAGCTGAATTTATATTAGGGAGAGTCAGATGGAAAGCAGACTGTGTGATACAATGTTTCTGTGGAGATAAGATCCTTCCCTTCGATCTGTGAGAGCAGCCACTGATTTTCTTTTTTCCTCGCTGCTTCCAGAAGCTTTCCTACAGTTAGCGTCTGGCATTGTGAATGTTTGTCAAGGACAGTTGTTCGGGTCTTTTTGTCCAAACTCCACCTCTGTTCTCTTTTTTTAACGGCATATACTCAACTACATCACGTACTGTTGACAATGCGGATTCCTGCGGTACATCAACCAGTGCGTGTACGATTGGAATGCCAATATGATCATCTCCGCTTTTTCGGCGATTTTTGCTTGGATACATTTTTCCACCTACCGGCACAAGCGTGGAATTGTTTTAAACTCTTTTCAGAGAACAACAAAACCGTGGAATCTGCATCTGAACCGTGCATAATATACTTTTTCTTGTTCAAATCGCTATCATCTGAGCAGCTCGTGTCAACAGCGCCTACGCTCGCTCTATTTTACAACGCCCGCTATTGGTCCATTTCCCCACAATTCGCACAAACGTGCCGCACCACGACAGAAGGGCCTCGTTGATTGGTCGTTGGAAAACATGAATTTTAAATTGAGATTTTATCGAGTACTGGTTCGCAGACCGTTTGGGGATTTTATTTGTGAGTTTCCCAACAACTTCCTCAGTAGTTTAAAGTAAAATTTATATAGATTCACGATATGCGTCAAGAAGGTGCAAGATAATCGGCCATGCCCTGCGGTCTAGCTCTCACTGACATCAAACAAAACCGAAAGCGAATTAAAGTCCGGATATTTATGGAGCCAGATTAATGTCATTAGTAGTCGGTTCTGTTCATTTTGCAACAAATGCAGTCAACAGCAGTGGTTAATTGTCGGAGGACGTTGTCTGTTATGCTGTGGAATGGAAAGGGCGTTAAACAAGTAAGACACACCCACACACGCACGCAATCATATAAACCCTTTGTTAGAGCCCAGTAAGCGCCATCCAATCAGCATGCACATTGTGATACCTTATCGGGTACGTAACCTACGTATCCATCCGTAGTAGTTTTGCAATCTCCCTAGTAGTACTAATTCGTTGACATTGCGAACGTCATCAACGTGCCTACACCATTAACATAGAAAAAAGCGCACTACTAGGTACCGGTTGATGAACCTCTGTTGTGTCTGTATTGTGGTTTCCGGTCGCGGCTCGCTAGCAGCGATAATGTTAAAGTCAAACTGAAGGAATGTTGTTGTAGTTTCCCCCCCCCCCCCCCCTGTTGCTGGTGGTAAACGAGCAAGAAATATTGGGAGGGGAGGGGGGGGGGGGGCATGTGTCCGAGCCCCCGAGCACACCCCCCCCCCCTCCCCCCCCCTCCCCCCCCCCCCTCCCCCCCCCTCCCCCCCCCTCCCCCCCCCCCCGCAGATGGCACGTGGTGGTGAATGGACCAGTGAGAGTTTGGCTCTCGCTCATGGTGGCAGCTAAAATAGTTCACATGGCCAGCGCACTCCCGCACAATTACAATTATTTTCTGAACTAAACTCGGGGCTAAGTTCAGAACCCCAACAAAACTGCACTAAGTTCTAGAGATCAGTGTTATATGATACTCTCAAACACTTGAGGAGTTGGGAATCCAATAATTACAGGTAATTGAGTGAAATTACCTCTCATCGTGGGCCCTCGACCTGTCGCGTCTCTGGAAAAGCTGAGGCCGGATTACTCAATCGACTTCTATATCTATGGGCCGTTTTCCGAGTGGCCAAATATACATTCAGACAAAGCTAAATTACAGATAATCGTTTCAACCCCCTTCAGATCTAACCGAGGAATAAACTATTCAACAGAATGAGTTACAACATACAATAAGACCCTGTACCTAGGTTATTTTTAGCGGAGGGCCACCACCGCACCCGTTGTGATCCGTACGTTGTAAACAGCTTACATGGGCAGTTTGTGCTCGTTGCGCTTAAGGAACTACATGTAGGCCCACATGTCATATAACCCATTTCCACACAATATTATACGGCAACGTTTTATGTATACTCTAGGCCTACAAGTTTAAACAATTTCATCGGATGCAATCCGAATGAGTGAAGGTCTTCTGCTCGGTGGGATCTAGGTCTAACATCATTTATGTCAAGGCATACACATACTCACTAATTTGTTATATGGAAAGAGGTATAGGCCCCCCTATAATGATTAAAACAATTGTTTTACTTACCGTTTAACGCTTGCTTGAATATAATGTTTCGAAGCAAGTGGCTATATTTCGGAGAATCTTTTGTTGCTATGATCAAGTTAAGTTCCAAATCTCCTTGACACCTTACAACCATGTGGACAACGATGAAAACACGTTGAACAATGAAAATCATTCAACTCGTATTAACGTCATTATAGCCAGCATAGTCCGGGAGCATCTCCACAGAAAAAAAGTCCCGTGGGATTTTTTGTATGAAAGGAAGCCACCCATCTAAATGTCTCAAGGGCATCCCAAAGAACAATAAAAAACATGTTGGCAGTCTGAAATCTCTAGCAGATAAAAATTGTGAAGGAAAAACGGAAAACAACAACATTTTACTTGGTAGACCTTTTTTATTTTTAGGGGTAGGTCCATGTTGGTATAGAGGGCACTTCAAAAAATAATATTTTTGAGGTGATGAACAACTAAGTGAAGAATCCAGAACAAGCATGTATGTTTATTATAGACCAAACTTTATTTGGTCGAAATCGGTTCATAATATAAGAAAATATGAATAAATCCTAAAACATTTTTGGAAATTAACCATACATTTTTTAGGTCAAATAATTAAATTTACCAAACATCACATTCACTATGATTCAATCTTTTGATCAAAATATGGTTGACAATTGAGGTGTCTTGAGGGCGCCTTCTTATGTTAACAACTGCTTTTTAATTAAAACAGCCCTGTTTCTTAGCCGTTTGTATAATTTTCTACTTCTACCATTTAAACATAATTGAATTATAACTATTTGTTTTAACGATAACTGATAAGTTTTAGTTCCTAAAATTATTTGACCCAAACTATAAACTATCGCTTTAACGATAAACCATTTGTAGATACATAATTATATACAGAGGATATTTTAACATATTTCAGCTATAATAATGTCATCATTATAATAACAAACCAACCAATGCAACTTTAAATAATTATTACCTTGTAATATATTTGCAAGATATAGATTACTAAAATAATAAGTATGCGATGCCAAAGGTGTACAGAGGGGGGTAGGGGGGGGGGGGGGGGGGGGTAGGGGGGGGGGGGGGGGGGGGTGTTTGACACCCTCTTTTAGCGAACAATTACTTGTTATAGGTATTCAAACACACCCAAACTACCGGCCAGTGAATGAAGCTAAAACACCCCCGTTGAAACATGGGTATGTTTATGTGCTATGTTTTGTTGCAGTTGTTGCAATGGTGTAGTTGTATGGTACCAGTAATAATATCTGGAATTGCCCGGGTTTATAAAGCAAAGCGACTTGGTTACAAATAAAATCATATATTTGTAGACTAGTCAACTGAAATTAACAATATCTTTGAAAAGTCCCGTGGGACTTTAGGTATATCTCAACTATCTTCAAAATATCTCAAGGGCGCCCCAATAACATACAGATACAGGATATGTTGACATATTTTACCTAGCCTTGCAGAGGAACTCTTCGAGACCATCATATAGCATTTCGGCCTTAGCATGGTTCCTAGAAAAGTAGCACGTAAACATAAATTTGTTTCTTTCTGATATCCCGCAATTAGCAACAAACAATATATTATGTTTGGAGTGGCAGTTCCTGACAACACACTTGTCACTCCTTTTATTTGTCTTTTTAAACATTTCTCCAATACATAAATCCGTAAGTCATTCTGATTGATACGGTAAGACCAACCATTTTTCATTATTAATAATTATACAACATAACACGCATGTAATCGGTCCAATATACCGGACACATCCGCTACCAATCCCGTAGCGGGCCTAGCCTGTGTATCAAGTTCTAAAAAGTCAGCACGCACGAAACCCCTACGCTTGCTGCCTAGATAAAACAACCCTGTGGGGGAAAAACAAACTACAAACAAAAAAACAGACGTGTCTAGTCTGGGAGTAGGCATGACTCAAACTGCCAAGGTCACTCAAACTATTGCAATCCTACTACACATGTAACCTGTGAAGAATAATGTAAAGTAAACTCGGCGTGTACGCCATCAGGAAGACGAATAACAAACCGCAAGAATACAACACTTATATAACCTGCCTGAGCAACGCTTGGTTTCCCAGGCAGGTTATACCCCATTCTAATTGCTTACGAAGCGAAAGGAAAGTGTTTCTGTTCTAACAAAAGACCGAAAAGAAACACATTTCTATAATAAACATTACATGCTTGTTCTGGATTCTTCACTTAGTTGTTCATCACCTCACACAAATATTATTTTTTGAAGTGCCCTCTATACCAACATGGACCTACCCCTAAAAATAAAAAAGGTCTACCAAGTAAATGTTGTTGTTTTCCGTTTTTCCTTCACAATTTTTACCTGCCAGGGATTTCAGACTGCCAACATATTTGTTATTGTTCTTTGGGATGCCCTTGAGACATTTGGATGGGTGGCTTGCTTTCATACAAAAAATCCCACAGAAATGTTCAGGCTCCTTGACTAGCACGTCGCCAATTAAAACTATCAACCAATTGGATCATCATTCATGTTCAGTCAAAGCCGATTGGTTTGATCACCAGTTTCTGCCGATTTAATAATTTTTCTTTCTTTCTCTCTTTCTTTCTTTCCTTTTTCGTTTATATATATATATTTTATTTTTTTTCATTTTTTCTTTCGTTTTTTTTTTCCTCCTTTCCTTCTTTTTTCTCTTTCATTTTTTTGGGGGGATCCGTGCGTGCGGGGGGCTTCAGCCCCCAAAGGCCCCCCCCCCCCCCCCTGGACACGCCATAGGTTACCGCGCGAGTTACATCATAAACGCTCACTTCAAACGGAGTAGAATGCAACACTGGAAACGCGCTGTTGCGCGTTCAGCTAATGAGCAATAGTAATCAGTGGTACGTGCGCGATTATGACGTAGCACTTGCGAACTGGATCGCTCTAATAATTAGCACTATATAGTAATCAGTAGTGCGTGCGCAATTATTACAATTATTAAGAAATTGACGATGATACAAGTAGGTAGAACAAGTCACGATTTGGAATCATGGAAATGTTTACCATACAGCAAGCACAAATTTGTGGAAAGAGGGTTGGGCCTAACCCTAACGTTAGGCCTAGGGTTTTGGGAATAAAACGAAAACATGCATGACACAAAAACACAAGATGGCAAAACACAATGACTGTGCAAAAGGGTAAGACAGTCACGTATTCTTTATAACCACTTATCACAAAAACAAATCATGGGTTCAAGTCTGAAGAACAATGACTGCTTTGAAGCTGGAAATGTCACTTTGGAATTTGCTGTCAAACGCAAAAGCATTTTTTGATTTGCCATCCACACATTAGGCCATGGTCATCGACTAAACTGTTGAGTCACCTAGAGTCAGGAGTTCTACATTTTTTGATTGAGTTGGTATTAACTGAAAACAGTACACTTTCCTTCTTTAGGAACGTTGAAATTGGACTTTGGAGTGGAGTACGGCCAGCACTTCAGAATGTTGGTGACAAACAAGGCTATGCACCATGACCACAGTTTCTTCTTGGTTTAGCTAACAAAGTTTCACTGCATCATACCAAAACCATTTTATGTTTTTGTCTAGGTCTTCAAATTCTTCCTCTGACATTAATCGTATCTATATTATCAACATTCCTATATCCCGAGTTTTATCTACTAAATTCCAGTTATCGTTGATGAACGGTATAATGTACACACAAATTTATTACCCTCTATCAAGTTTTATGAACAACGCCGATGAACAACTCCACCCGCACTAAGAACATAATAGCAGCAGTATGTACAATAAAAATGTTATTACTTTTCCGGAAATTGTCTAGCTTGTCTGTAGTGGTAATGTTATCATTGTTGGCGCGCTGTGACCGCAAACAAAAATGATTACAACCGGCATGCATTCCTTTAATGTGGTGCTTGGGATTCTGGTTTCTGGCTTCGTTTAATGACATTCGACGATTCTTCAAAAAGAGTCCTGCGAAAAATTAAGTTTATTTTACTTTAATTTGTTGTTTTCCTAAAAGGTCATTAAACTAGGAGTGATATTTAAATTAGCGTTTTATTGAAGAAGTCATTACCATTATAATACCCGATTGGCACTTCGTACGTGGTTGATAACAATAAAACAAATTAAACAAATACAACAAGGGTGACGTCATTGTACAACTATACGCATCAAAGTTGTTATTGGTCGTGCGCTTTTTTCTCCGTCCCCCCCCCCCCCCCCCCAACGTTGACGAGAAATCGCCGCCGATTAGTCAGCTATCAATAATTGTCTCCCCACCACTCCCACAGGCTGCCTCACCCGACGTGGTATTTGTCACATTTGGAGCACATCCCTACCCCGCAGGCAAAATGTTATTGACAATCTGTGACCCTATAAAGGGTAGGGCGCAGTGGTAGTAGTTGCCTTTCCGTGTACATGTAGTATGCCAATGCAGTCTACACTGATCACATTCCTTCTTATTCCTCCATGATTGTACATATACTGTTCCTTTCTCTATGGTCAGAAACAGCACAGCCTTGCATTCAAGGCTACCCTGAAGCTTGAAAATGTGATATAAAACCTAGGGCAGTCTACTAGGGAGGAGTGGGAAACTGCAATTATGTTCTTACCGGCTATGATTATACCAGGCCCCAATGAGGCGCTGCAAGCAAGACCTGCGGCTGCTGTGGTAGTAGAGAAACTCTGGATAAAATGAGGTACGAAGACTCCCAACGCTTTAAAACTTCCAACACAGATGAACGACCAGAGGAAACGAGAGAATAGGATCATCCATCGCCACGGTTGAGAACGTGTGGGCCCGGCCATAGTTGTGTCATACTCTGCGTACCGCAACGCAGGCCTATAGACCAGCAGCCCAGAGCATTTTGATCAAACGAACGAGGTACCAACATCTGAACATAGGAGCATTCATGGTGTAACCTAACATATGCATATATGGATGTCTGCCGGGGACCCCCTGCTGCTTGTGAAAATGTTTTTCCTGTTAACTCAAAAAAATTGTTGACCCATGGATAAATGTTGACCTATAATGAGAGATATAATAATATACCTCTCATTATGCAAACAGACACGAGTGAGTGCACTATGGCACGCCAAAGCGAAATTTATTCAACCCTGGACGGAAACTGCGGCAACATAAAATAATACTGCAACATTAAAAAAACAATTCAACCTTAACAAATATATATTCAACAATTTTACAAGTTTTTGTCAACAGCAATATTTATTGTCCAACATTTACAAAAAGTCGTCAACACATTTTTAAAAATATGCATCAACATGCAGAATTCATTCAACCCTGGACGAAAACTGATGCAACATAAAACAAATACGGCAACCTTAAAAAACAACTCAACATTAAACAAATATATTCAACAGTTTTAAAAGTTTTTGTCAAGAGCAATATTTATTGTTCAACATTTACAAAAAGTCGTCAACACATTTTAAAAAACATGCATCAACATGCAGAATTCATTCAACCCTGGATAAAAACTGCGGCAACATAAAAAAGACCGCAACATTAAAAACAAACATCCAACAACTTTATAAGCTGTTTCAACATAACAAACAGAAATGAGGCAATTAGTTTTTTAGAAAACATAATGCCAACGCGGGGAAAAACAGTGTCAACATTGAAAACAAAATACCCCGGGTGAGGGGGAAATACAAAATTCACCTAAATATACGTGTTAAAGATGGACTACAACGAAAACTCACACATTAAATTTATTATCGGACCTTGTTTATGTTGTGTTCAGGTAACACTTTATTGTTACGGTCATGTTTTTCTCTAAATAATTTTGTTGCAATTTGACCGAAAAAATTAGACCTCGATTCTTCGATTTTGAAATTTCCCGCCCTGTACTGGTTCCCGGCAAAGATCCACTGAAAACCACAATGAAATCCACGATATAGTACCAGCGGACTTGTAAACCAGCGAAAAGTGATGACGTACTACCCATGAGCAACCGAGAGTAAACAAAAAACGCCATGTTATTCCGTGTGTATTATGTATGCGTTTTCATGCAGAGGCATGAAGTTGTTACGAATCTTTTTTTTATAGTGTATCACTATCAGCTACAATAATGCCAACTTCATGTGTGGTTGGTGGACTGGATGCACGAGAAATTGTTCGAAGAATCCAGAGATTCATTTTGTGCAATTTCCGCGGGATCCTGCGTTATCAAAGGAATGGGTGAAGTTCGTAAATATTACACGAAAGGATTTCACCTTCTGACCTTCTCGGCAAGAAGTATAGGCCTTTGATTTGTTCAGCACATTTTTCAGAGGACTGTGTTGAACCTTCAAGTGCTTTGAAAAGTTCACTGGGATTGACAACAAAGTTTCGTTTAAAGCCTGGATCGATCCCCACATTGAAAGCGCCAAACATCGAGAGAATTCGTACTACTACCACCAGGCCTACTGCTTCTACGTCGGCCGAGTCATCGGCAACCGCCGGGTCTGCCGTGGCCGCAGAGTCATCGCCTTCTCTCTCGTCTGGTGAGCTCCCCTCATCGCTAGAGCTGCCATCACTGTCCTCAGAAGTACCTCCACGAAATGCCTCTTCCTCATCTATACTGTGGTCTTCCCAATACTCGCTGCTATCGGACATTTTTCGCTGTTTTTCGGTCGAAAATAGTTGTACCAAAATATAGCCTAGCTTGTCCGCTGTTATTCCGCATTGCATTGTACGGTAAAAATGCACGCACACGATCGACCCGAGTAAATCGTCATGGGTAGTACGTCACACACAACATATGAATTATTCATGAGTTAAGGGCTTTTGCTGAAACTGAGTTTTTCTGGGTCGTAGAACGCCGATCAATTTTGGTGTTTTTTTGCATGAAGGAACAAGATTTATTGAATACTAATGATATATTAGTAATCATTATACATTTCTCGAACAAAAAAAGGCAACAAAGCCTTTATCATTATTCCGTTGTAGTCCATCTTTAACATTTCCCCAAAAAATATGTGTCAACCCCCGATGAAAAATATATGCCAACATTCACGTGACCGCCGCGATAGTACAAGCGCGAAGTAATAGGCTGGCATCTATGGATGCATGTAATGGCCAGCCAAGAGCTGACGGATCTGGTTTTCAAACCGTTGTCTTAATGACAGAACATGAGCAAGCACCGCACAAACAAGCGATACAAAGTCCCTTATACTTGACGAGGCCGAGGGCGGTACGCGACTTCAATTGCACGCGACATCATAACGGAAACAGTTTGTGCGTGTTCGTTAACCCGACGAACATACTGTTCAGCAACGTTTATGTCATTTGTTGTTGTCTGTGGATAAGCTTCAGCCACGAATCGTACCAGTGCCAGCCAAAAATCAGAAATAACTCCATCTGTCTTCCATTTTATTAAACGCTAATCCTGCGAAATTATTTTGACGTACCAACTAATTAACCAAGATTAAGAAGTTGAACATGGCGGTACCCATCTATCTCAATTCCGGTTGTCTCTGCGCAAGCGCAATCATACAAGCAGCTGTAGTCTGGATACTAGACCTGACGTATCAGAATACGCTCGACGAAACGAAGATTTTGAGTCGACGTCGTAAGGGTATTTTTGGAACCTCATTCCGCCGAGGTAATCGAACTCGTTGGTCCGTGAATCTTGATATATCTTGTTTACAATTGTTTGTCATTTGTTACAACAATGTTGACAACTATTTTTTGAAATGTTGACATGTATTTCTACGTGAATGTTGACAGGTATTTTTACAAAATGTTGACAGGTATTTTTACAAAATGTTGACATATATTGTATGCGGGTTGAAGCATATTTTAAAAAATGTTGGCATAGATTGTTCACATGGTTGACACATTTTGTTACAACAATGTTGACTAATATTTTTTTGAAATGTTGACATGTATTTTTAGACAATTTTGATATATAGTTTATGCGGGTTGAAGCATATTTTGTAAAAATGTTGACCAATGTTTTTAATCACGTTGACACAATTTAAATTTGTTGCCACTAATTTTGTTAAATGTTGAACAGTGTAAATACTACTGTTGACGTACATGGCAAAGTAGTTGAGGTTGTTGTTATGTTGCAGTATTTTTGTATGTTGCCGCAGTTTCCGTCCAGGGTTGAATAAATTCCGCTTTGGCGTGCCATAGTGCACACGTACGTGCACAACAAAGACCACCGATCGAGCCCCTGAAAACCCTGCAAGAATGGGACCGAGCGACTCCCCCTTAGTCCCCCCCCCCCCCATACCTGCAGAAGCGTAGCGACTGGGAGGTGGGGGGGGGGGGGGGGTGTCACACCCGATTGGGGTCACACCCCAATAATTTTCCTCAGTCGGCATTTCGAGCCTCAGTCGGCAACGTGACCACAAAAACTCGTCGACAAAATGGGCCATTTGCCGACCGAAGCTCCAAATGCCGACTGGAGGGAAATAACACAGAAAACCCTCTCGGTAATTATCTAGCATACTTTATTCATCGTCTATAGCCAGGTGTACATTGACCCCCATTTGACCCCGAGTTATTGTGAGACTTGAGACTAAGTGACCATTAGGCAGGTCACTGAGGGTTTAAAGTTACCACAGAACAGTAAATATTAATGTCCTTACCTAAGTTAAATTTGATTCAAAAAGTCAGAGAAAAGTAGCCAGGAAATGCCTCAGATTGCACCACAGAGCATCTGGAATCCAAACAATTGTCAGGGCCCTTAAGCCGGCCCCTGGACCCCACGCCGTAAATGGCTTCGCTTTTCCTCGGGTCCGAGTCGGCAAATTTACTTCCACCCCCCCCCCCCCCCCACCCCCCATAAAAAGGTCCTCGCTACGCCCCTGCATACGCCTGTACACTCCCTAGACTAGCGATACCTAACGCACCAACCCCCCTAAAAACTACAAAGAAACCACAACGGAGGGGGAGTTCTCTACGTCCCTTATTGCTTCTTACTTATGCCCCTAAAATTAAATGCGGCGCTCTAGGGGGAGATGGGAGGGGATAGGGGGGGGGGGGGGGTAGTGTTTAGGTATGGGGGAGGGGGGTAGGGTAGTGTATAGGTATGGAGAACCATATAACCATGGGTGACTAAAGGGGGAGTCCATCGCAGGGATGTAGTCGAGTCCTTCACAAGTCCCTGCAAGTCCCTGTAAGTCCCTGCAAGTCCACCACAAGTCCTTCAGTTCCAATTTAAATCACAAGCTATTCAAATCAGCTTTGACAAAGGCATTCCTTTGTCATTGTTCAACCAGTTATTTGTGACTGCCTTTATGAAGGGACTTGTGACTGGCTTCACGAAAGGACTTGTGAAAGGACTTGCAGGGACTCGACTACAACCCTGGTCCATCGGCCCAAATCTTGCTGGGTATAGGCCAATTATTATTGCACAATAGTAGATATTGCCCAATAAAATTGATCGCGTGTAGTCATGGAAAATGAACATATTTGGACAAGCCAAATATGCAAGTCATTCCTATATATACCGGTAATCTTTTTCAGTTCTGTGTATACATGTCTCCCTCCCCCCCCCCCCCCCCATATACCCAAAGAGCTACCCTGGGGCATGCAGTGCAACTTGTTTTTCTCTGATCAGCTGATTTCCTTGGTTTTTTTCACCTCGCAACAAATGCCATTGAAAATGGGAAAACACTGTACAACGTTTTGTTACGAATAGAACGTTCTATTTTTTTGGTGTTAATTCTAGGTACTGTACCCTCACTATATATACACACTGTAACCCTTGTTACTTCTATATTATTTTTTTCTTCAAAATGCATGGTACATTAGAAGAAATGTGACCTGGCACCACGAAATCAGTGAAAAGTCGAAAATAACAAATTTGACATTATTACTTTTCTAGAAAGAAAGCTTTCAAATGATGTATTGTGTGTTGCTGTAGCTTATTTCTAGTTCTAGTTTTTCTAGTTATTTCTGAAGTCGTACTCCCTTGTTTTAAGAAAACGAGGTTCAAAGTCTGTGAACCGTGCCAACTATACTATCACTCAGTGCAATTCAGCCACTAAAAAACACACTTTAGAGTTTTGATTGAGCTATACAATTTTGGGAAATAATAAAGAAGGTTTGTTTATATGTAAAAACATTAACAACTCAAAATCGAACTCCAACTTAAAAAATTGACGTTTTGGCCAATAACTCGTTTTGGCCATGAGCGACTTTCCGCTCAGTTCGTGGTGCCAGGTCACAAATAATATTCTGTACTTAACTACCTCATCATCCTTTTCAAAAAGTTGGAACGAGAAACTTATTTTGTTGTAAATTTGGTCTTATTTATTTATTTATTTTGGAATATTTTACAGTTGGCCAGTTTTTGACTTTTTGTAGTATCTATAATTCACCCTTTTTTCCCTTGTCTTTCAAATTCCTAGGCAATTTTAGAAAGCAGCACATCCATAAATCGTCTGTTGATTTTCTGCAATCCAGATAATCCAAGTGAGTAATCAATCCAGTATCTACCAGTATAAAGTCCACTTCAATTTGTCAATAGCTTATCATAATAGATTCTACCTTGTCAATATGTCATGTTTGTAACATTTTGTGTGGTTTATGTCACAGGCTGGTACATATGTTAAAGGGGCATTCCGTTCTGAAATCACCTAAAATGTCATGTTTTCATTGTTATCCTATTTCATAGGCCTGGTGATAATAATAATAAATAACTAGACATGTGTTTGTGGACAAACACAGAGCTGTTTCGGATGTCTAAGATGACTTTCATTATGTGTGTGCCAAGTCTGAAATCGATTGGATTTGCCAATTTTCCCAAGATATATAAGTTGAAAAATACGTGTACAAATCCTATGGGAAAAACTGCACCTTTAATGTGACGTCACATGACACCCGATGATGTCATCATGATGTCATCTTAATTTTCGTCTATAACACATTCTGGAATACTTGCATACCAAGTTTAGCCCCAATCAGACATGTACTTCCAGAGATAGAGGGTCCTAAAATCTGCCCTTTAATGTGACGTCACATGACCCACGATGACGTTATCCTGACGATTTTCCCCTTGGCCCTCCTGGGTATGGTGGTCGAGGTGTGTGCTAAGTCTGAAGTCGATCGGATTTACCAAATTGTCAAATTCAATATAGTCTGAAGAAAAACGTGTACAAAACCTATGGAGAAAATTGAACCTTTAATGTGACGTCACATGACACCCGATGATGTCATAATTACGTCATCTTAATTTTTGTCTATAACACATCCTCGAATACTTGCAAACCAAGTTTGACCCCAACCGGACTTGTACTTTCAGAGTTAGAGGGTCTTAAAAACTACACCTTTAATGTGACGTCACATGACCCGCGATGACGTCATATTGATTATTTTTCATTTTTGGATTTGCCAATTTTCCCAAGATATATAAGTTGAAAAATACGTGTACAAATCCTATGGGAAAAACTGCACCTTTAATGTGACGTCACATGACACCCGATGATGTCATCATGATGTCATCTTAATTTTCGTCTATAACACATTCTGGAATACTTGCATACCAAGTTTAGCCCCAATCAGACATGTACTTCCAGAGATAGAGGGTCCTAAAATCTGCCCTTTAATGTGACGTCATATGACCCACGATGACGTTATCCTGACGATTTTCCCCTTGGCCCTCCTGGGTATGGTGGTCGAGGTGTGTGCTAAGTCTGAAGTCGATCGGATTTACCAAATTGTCAAATTCAATATAGTCTGAAGAAAAACGTGTACAAAACCTATGGAGAAAATTGAACCTTTAATGTGACGTCACATGACACCCGATGATGTCATAATTACGTCATCTTAATTTTTGTCTATAACACATCCTCGAATACTTGCAAACCAAGTTTGACCCCAACCGGACTTGTACTTTCAGAGTTAGAGGGTCTTAAAAACTACACCTTTAATGTGACGTCACATGACCCGCGATGACGTCATATTGATTATTTTTCTCTTGGCCCTCCTAAGGATGGCAGTCGAGGTCTGTGCTAAGTCTCAAGTCGATCAAGTCTACGAAAGTGTCAAAGTCAATAGTCTGAAGACAAACGTGTACAAACCCTATGGGGAAATAAATTACACCTTTAACGTCACGTCACGTGACCTTGAATGACGCAATCGTGCCGAATTTTGTCCAGGACTATCTGTGGTTGGTGTTCTAAGTGTATGCTAAGTCTCAAGTCGATCGAATTCATTAAAGTGTCAAAGTCAACAGTTTGAAGAAAAACGTGTACAAAACCTATGGGGAAAATGTTACCTTTAACATGACGTCACGTGACCTTGAATGACGGAATCGCGACGAATTTCTTCTACCGGTAGGACCGTCCTAATTGTCTAAATGTATGCCAGGTCTCAGGTCGATCGGATTTACCAAAGTGTCAAAGTGTATTGGCAGAAAAAACGTGTACAAATCCTATGGGAAAAAGTGACAACAAAACCCAAAAAAATAGAACTACGTCTGTTCAAGGAACAGAACATAGGGCTTTTCCGCTTTCGCATTTTTTAGAGTATTTGTTTTAAAAAAACCCGAATTTAAGTTAATTTAAACAGATTAAAATAAATTGAAACTGATGACGTCACACGTTTCTGAACTTTTTGTGCAACTATCTATCACCTAACAACACAAAATGAGGTGTTATGTTAAAACGATCCTTTGCTGAGATATGCCTTCAACGTCTAAAAACGTAATAATTCAAATATAATCGTAATATGACGTAACATTTGTCAACATGACGCTAGAGGGCGCTTTAACATTTTATGAAGTCACTGTTAACATTTTTGTTACTTACAATCTAGCCAGCTCCTAACATCGTTGAAAGTAAGTTCACATCGTTTTTTACTTTTAAATTATAAGAAACTTCCGGTTTGGACCGGAAGGAAGTGTCGGGTCTTTTTGCATGTAATACAAATTATGAAGACCATGGATTAATCTATCAATCCTCCTAAAAATCTAAATCAGATCTCTTACAGTTGATTTTATATTGATTTTCAAAGATTAAATTTATAAATATTTGGTTGCTTGTAATCTGACACTTGATGACGTCATCGTGACGTAATTAACAGATAGCTCGAGAGGTGTCTTAACTTTGCTATTTCAAGCAAAAATCTGGATTATATCTATCGCGGTTGATTTTTAAGCGACGTTTTAAGGTTTTAAGGTCTTTTCATTGTAACTTCCGGTTTGGTGACGTCATCAATAAATATCTTTCTCAATATGTTCTTAGCACGAAGCTGATTATATACACCGGTTATAAAGTGATTTTAGCAAACTTCGCTACACACATCAACAGATTATTCATTTTAACAATTTTTCAACCTGCCGCTAGAGGGCGCTATAACGTGTTATGACGTCGCCGGTAATTATTTTGAAAAGTTTATTCTAACCAGACACTAACATCGTTGAAAGTAAGTTCATATCATTTTTCAGTTTTAAATTATACGGCACTTCCGATTTGGACCGGAAGGAAGGGTCACGTGATTTCACGCACGTGAGATAAAATTAAGATCCTGGATTATCCTATCTATTGCCACAAAAATTAAGTTTCGGTCTTTTGCGGTTGATTTTGTATTGATTTTCAAAGATTAAATCAATTACACCTTTAAGATGACGTCACGTGACCCCTGATGACGTCACTATGACGTCTGTCTGCGAGACACCAGTTCACTATAGGGCCTTCACCTGGGATTAAGTTTTATGGAAATACGACTTTGTTTTCTATTAAAAGTGACGGGCAGAAAAAACGTGTACAAAATCTATGGGTTTTAGGTTACTAAAAGAAAAAAAGAAGAAGAAGAAGAAGAAGACCGAAAGGAAGGGTCACGTGATTTCACGTACAGGAGATAAAATGAAGATCCTGGATTATTATATTAATTGCCACAAAATTCAAGTTTCGGTCTTTTGCGGTTGGTGTTTTATTGATTTTCAAAGATTAAATTAATTGCGCCTTTAAGATAAGGTCGCGTGGCCCTGATGACGTCTTCCTCGTGGTGTCTGTCGGCGAGACTGGAGTTCACTATTGGGTCTTCACCTGGGTCAAGTTTATGGGAATACGACTTTTGTTTTCCGTTAAAAGTGCTTTGAATTGTGCAAGCAACGTTTACAAAGTCTACGGTGTTGGATTCTGCGTAGCCATAAGCGTGTTTACCTACCTGTCGTACGCGGCGCCCTTCCCCATAGGCAATTTGATGACGTCCCCTGTTTCACAGGTTGGCGGCTAGTGTCCTCTTGGGTAAGCGTACATGTGCTTGCACGAACGATGTCAGTGGTGATACATTCGCTCAATACATAATACACTATCAGTGTATACGTACATGTACTAGCATATATTATACGTGTGCCATACACACGTAAGGGGTCAATGCTTTTTGCACCTAGGCCAAAACGATTACATTTCAAGGGTACCGCAGGGTATGTTCAAGTTCGTTTTTTGCCCCAAAACACAGGGAAGTTCGAGAACTACTTTTACATTAACCTTTAGAGCAAAAATCAAGATTGTATCCGTCAGGATAAATTTTTTAGGAATTTTCAAAGGAAAAGGAGTCTTTTCATTCTAACTTCCGGTCTGGTGACGTCATAATTTTTTCTTCCCGTCAACTTGTTCCTAGCATGAAGCTGATTAAATACACCGGTTATAAAGTTATTTCAGCAAACTTCGCCACACACATCAACAGATTATTCATTTTAACAATTTTTCAAACTGCCGCTAGAGGGCGCTATAACATGTTATGACGTCACCAATATTTTTTTTGAAAAATACATTGTAGCCAGACACTAACATCGTTGAAAGTAAGTTCATATCATTTTTCACTTTCAAATTATGAGGCACTTCCGGTTTAGACCGGAAGGAAGGGTCACGTGATTTCACGCACATGAGATAAAATTAAGATCCTGGATTATTCTATCTATTGCCACAAAAATTAAGTTTCGGTCTTTTGCGGTTGATTTGTTATTGATTTTCAAAGATGAAATCAATTACACCTTTAAGATGACGTCACGTGACCCCTGATGACGTCACCATTATAGGGTCTTCACCTGGGTTAAGTTTTATGGAAATACGACTTTGTTTTCTATTAAAAGTGACTGGCAGAAAAAACGTGTACAAAGTCTATGGGGTTTAGGTTACTAAAAGAAAAAAAGAAGAAGAAGAAGAAGAAGAAAAACAAAAATCAGAACAAAAACAAAGCTTTTCCGCTTTAAAGCGGAAAAGCCCAAAAAAAAAAAAAAAAAAAAAAAAAAAAAAAAAAAAAAAAAATAACGAAAACAAAAGCTGTTTCGGCTGAAAGGCCGAAACAGCTAATAATTTATTGAATTTATAGTGCGCGCTCTCCTGGACCAGCCTGTTCGAAGGCGCATATAAGTCCCAGTTAAAATTATACAATTACAAGACATTTTATCATTAAGTGATCAAATGCTTTATTCTCAGTATTTCTCTGTTGGTGATTTTATTTAATGTGTGAAATAACTCCTCGGAAATTGTCACAGAATCACACTTGAAATATATCACAAATCAAATTAATTAAATGCGTTGTATAAAGTTCGCCATAAGAAATTAGCTGTGATACCCTGTACATACAATTTGTTTGGATCGTCACTGTTAAAGTCCCATTGTAGAATTATGCTATTTACACACTGTGCATGCATGAATTCCTATGTATCCATGTGAAAGAATTACTGCACAAAATGCCATTGCAAACTTTGTGGCAACACAGGATCCTGTGCTGACCATGAGCAGCCAATCAGCTGCGGGGTTGGCAAACTTTCTAATGAATATGCATTACCAGATGGTAGTATTATGTAGGCTTGTGTGTGTGGTACTTTACAAAAGGACATTGCACTGTATTACATAGAAACCCACTGTATGTTTATTGTGTGAATGTAGCCTTACTAAAAATTCAATAATTCGGAAGCAGTACACTATGAAGGTCTGAGTGTGTACATAAGTAAGGGCTTCTCTTGTACCAATGGCATTAGAAATTGGGGGGAAATTGATGATTCTGCACAGCATCAGCTTCTTAGGTGGGAAACTTGTTCATGGCTATACAGAGCTCTTTAACAGCTTTCTGGCCATGCATATATATCAACATTTTTGTTAGGATTTCTTGACAAAAATTGCATTTTACTTTTTGTAAAAAACACAAGATTCTAAATAAGATACAGTGATATTACACTATATATGCAGGTTGTTAATTAGCCAATCAGATTAGAGGGTTTGGACCAATGAGAGCTTATGTTACACCAAACTTTCAGCCAATGGGGCGACATCTTAGTCTGCTAGCTAGTTTTAGTGAAAAAATGTGTGCAATGTTCACTTTGTCACAGTCCTTTGTGCAAAGCACAACAATAACAATTAACTGTAAAATTGAATTTATTCTGATTCTACTCTGAATTGTTAAATTGGGTCTGATCTGAATTCATCACCTTTGGCCTGGATTGACTTGGGAAGTTCAGTAACATTAGTAGGCCCGACTCTAGTACTAGCTAGAGTAGACCTACCGGTAACGCCGGTGTTGGGGCCCGCCTATAGGCCTATTCACCTTGTCATCGGCCGGTTTATCTTGTTACTTCACCGGAGTTTATTGCATGTATGGTGCCAAGGAACTGGATTGAATTCATCATCTTTGCCTAGTAGTAGTAGTACTACTACTAGTAGTACTGCCAGGATACTTTGGTACTTGTAGGCCTTCATCTTCAGTTTGGTGTATTTCTTGAATAGGCCCTATATCACCGGAGTTTTGGGCCAAGGATAGGCCTTTGTGGATGGATTTCATCAGGCTAACGTGAGGCCTATAGCAGGCCTACCTATACTGGACAGATTTCACCTGGTCACCCGGTGTTTACTGTGCAAGGGATAGGATGATGTCATCACTTGCCTCCGACTTTCTTCTTCAGTCATTCACCTTATGGATATAGCCTAGCAACGGGATTATATTGTGCCTGGATCTGGATAGCCTATCACAGTATCACCTTTGCTTTGCTAACATCAACTGTTCCACTGGACTTTTTAGCATTAGGCTATTGCCTAACCTTCACTGGACCTTGCTGCTAACTGTTGTTCGGGATCTGTTGTTCGGGATCTGTTGTTCGGGATCTGTTGTTCGGGATCTGTTGTTCGGGATCTGTTGCAGACTTTAACACGCCAAGGACTTGCATGATTCGTGTTCATTCCTCGGACTTTAGGGTATTCGCCTTAATTAACAGTAAACGTTAACAATAACATGTAAGTTAGGCTTTAGGCGACAATGCCGCGGCCAGCTCGCGAGAAGCGGCCACCGTCGAGGCTGGAAAATGAACCAACTCGCAAACGCTCACGGGCAGCACCAGCAGCATCTTCAGTGCCCCAGATGTGGCGGTTGTGCCGACGGTCAGGACAGCTGTGGCACCAGCAGAGACAAGTCAATCGGGTAGGCCCAACGCCGACAATAATTCATTGCCATTATCTGAATCTAATGTTGTTGGTAGTCATGGTAGTAGTGCATGTAGTGTTAGTAATAATTTTGCTGAGTGTAGGCCTAGTGGTAGCACTAGTATTCCTAGCAGTAGTGGGTTGTGCCCTAGTATTAACATTAGTCATGAGCAGGCCTCTAGTTTCAGTGCCCCTCTCCTTGCTGGTGCCATACAGACATCAGCTCAGCCAGAGCCTATTCCAAGGGTGGATGATTATACCCCATTGGGAGGGAATGTCCCCTTGGCCCTAAAGGAAAAAATTTGGCAAGGGACCTATATTGATCTCTCTTTGCTACTGCAAGATAGTGCGGCAGCGGTTCTAGCCAGGTCTAATCAAGCATCTGAACTTACTCTAGCTGTTGAAGGGAATCAAATGGTGGTGCGCCAGGCAGCTGCAAATCGGACTAGGAAAATTGATACAATAGATAAATGGGCATCAGCGTTTCATACGTTTATGGCTATTTATTTATTGAAGCACCCCCACTGTTTCGCAGAGTTACTTAAGTATGCGGAAACTGTGCGCATGGCGGCACTACAATTTCCTGGTTTTGGGTGGCGGCGCTATGACGAGCAGTTTCGTCTTAGGCAAGAAACACACCCTTCCCGGTCCTGGGGGGCCCTTGATATTGAATTGTGGATAACTGTAGCAGCTGCGCCAGTAATGGCAGCAGCACAGTCAGGCTCCTCGGTGGCGTATACTGCGTTTGGTGCTCGGGGTCAAAAGAAGGGTATATGTTTTGGCTTCAATGGTCCCAGGGGATGCCATTTTCGAGCATGTAAATTCATGCACAAGTGCAGCAAATGTTTCGCTTTCGGACATGGGGCTATGTTTTGTAGGTCTGGCCAAAGACAGGCTGGTCAAGGGAATGTTGGGCAATCCAAATCCATGGGGAAACCTGAACAGGTGGGTATGGCTGGGAAACCCCCCTTGAACAATGGGTCTCAAACTCGGGGTCCGTTTCACGGAGGAAAGAATTTTCGTGCCCCCAACCCCAATTAAGTTAAGGGTGTTAGCTTCATGGCTGACCATTTATCCCAAGCGGGAAGATGCTACCACTTTACTAAATGGTTTTTCAAATGGTTTTTCCATTGGATTTAAAGGTCCTCGGATAAGTCGGGATTCTCACTGTCTCTTGTCTGCCCATCAAAATCCAAATATTGTAAGGGAGAAATTGGCCAAAGAAATTGATTTGGGACGAATTGCAGGGCCTTTTTCATGTCGGCCTTTCCCAAACTTACAGTGTTCACCCATTGGCTTAGTACCAAAACATGAGCCAAATTCTTTTAGGCTAATTCATCATTTGTCTTTCCCTCTTGGGGGTTCAATTAATGATTTCATTGATAGAGACCAGTGTGAAGTTCATTATGCATCCTTTGACGAAGCTGTTCACCTTGCAGGGGGTGTGGGTAGGGGTGCCTGGTTGGCAAAAGCCGATATCAAATCAGCCTTCCGGCTCCTTCCTGTTTCCCCGGCGGATTATGAATTGTTGGGATTTTCCTTTGACGGTGGTTACTATTACGACAAGTGCTTGCCCATGGGGTGCTCCATATCTTGTGCTTTGTTTGAGAAATTTAGCACTTTGTTAGAATTTAGAGTCAAGTTCATGGCCAAGTCCTCCCTGGTTACGCATTATTTAGATGACTTTTTATTTGTTGGTTCTTCTCAGCCATCTTGTTCAGCGTTACTTGTTACCTTCACAACAATTTGTGATGAGTTAGGTGTGCCACTAGCACATGAAAAGACAGAGGGCCCATCTCAAACGATCACTTATCTAGGCTTGGAAATTGATGCCTTGCGGCAGGAAATTAGGGTACCAGATGTAAAGGTACAGAAAATATGTACCCAAATTCAGAAAACCTTGTGTAAGACTAAGATCTCTCTAGTAGGGGTGCAATCTCTGGTAGGCTCACTAAATTTTCTGTGTAAAGCTATTGCTCCTGGTCGAGCATTTATGAGGCGTTTAATTGCGCTGACTATTGGGCTCACTAAACCTCACCACAAAGTCCGTATAACTAAAGGAGCACGTCTCGATTTGTTAATGTGGCTTCAGTTTTTATCTCATTTCAATGGTGTGTCCGCTTTCTTGAATCATGAGTGGGACGCCAATGAGGCCTTAGAGCTGTTTACTGATGCGGCGGCAAGCATTGGTTTTGGGGCATATTTTGGGGGAAAATGGACTCATGGTAGATGGTCGGATGAACTGATTCGGGATCCACCATCCATTGCTTTTTTGGAATTTTTTCCTGTAGTGGTTGCAGTGAAATGTTGGAGCTCCCAACTAGCCAACCGTAAGGTGCTATTCCATTGTGACAATATATACTGCAGTTGTGCATATTGTCAATAAGCAAACGTCAAGTTGTCCTCGCATCATGCATCTGTTGCGCATGTTTGTGCTAGAATGCCTCAAATTTAACATTATGTTCAGGGCAGTTTATGTGCCAGGTACGCATAATGAACGAGCGGATGCTTTGTCCCGTTTTCAGATGCAGCGGTTTCACAATGTATCCCCATATGCAGAGCGAGACATGACTCCGCTACCAATCCTTCCCCAAGTGTGGTAGAAGGTGAGATGAATCGCCTTTTGGAAATTGCAATTGCCCCAAACACGAAAAAAGCATACACTTCAGGATGGAATGCATTTTGTAAATTCAGGGGTGGGAGACCAGATACCAATTCTTCTGCTTTACCCCATGAAATTCGAGAGTTTGTAGCATGGTTGTCTTTAAGAAGTTTGTCACCTGCCACTATTTCAACATATGTTGCGGGAGTTGGATTTTTTCATAAAATCAACGGTTGGCCAGACCCCACACGGGATTTTTTAGTGTCCAAGCTTTTAGAGGGTTGTAGGAGGGATCGACCATCGGTAGATACTAGATTGCCAATATCCTTAACAATTTTGGCAGACATGGTGAGGGCTCTACCCCATATCTGTTCATCCAATTTTGAAAGTGTGATGTTTAAGGCAGTGTTGCTTTCTGCATTTTTTTGATTCATGCGGGTAGGCGAATTCACTGTTCATTCCAAATGCAAAATTCAGAATTCCATTTTGTCAATATCTGATCTCCAGTTTTGCCACATGAATACAGTAGACTCGTCCATTCTAATCTCATTCCGAGGTTGTAAAACAAACCAGACAGGCCCTGCTCAAAAGATTCGCTTAACTCGAGCTCAAGATTCAGCTTTATGCCCAGTCACTGCACTGCAGGACTATGTAGCTATTCGTCCCTCACTTTCTCAGCCCTTATTTTGTCACCTTGATGGTAGTCCTTTGACTAGGTATCAGTTCAATGCAGTGTTGAAAAAGATCCTCTCCTTCTGTGGGCTGCAAGGCTTGAACTATCGGGCTCACTCTTTCCGCATTGGAGCAGCAACTGCTGCTTTTGAGTTGGGGGTTCCTGAGGCTGAAATTCAGCGCATGGGTCGTTGGCGATCAGACGTAGTTTTTTCATATATTCGACCTGTCCCCACTTCTACTTTGCCTGGTAGTTAAGAAGTTATCTCTACCGCTGTAAATTTGGTTAAATTTCCACTTCTTTTGACTTGTTCACATGCACAGGTCCGATCTGGGTCATTGGGGATTCCATTGTGCGATGGGCCAAACGGCCTCTTAGTCTGTCTCGGACCGTACTTTGGAGTGGACGTAGCGGGGCTACAATATGTGATATGTATTCCTTACTGGCTGGGATGACTGGGCCGCCCCCTTCAGTGATAATTTTTCATGTGGGCACAAATGACCTGTTGTCTGTCGATGCGTTTTGCATGCGCCAGCGTATTCTCGTCCTGATAGAAGAAACCAAATTGCATTACCCACAAGCCCAAATTGTTTGGTCGGATATTTTGCCTCGTGTTTTTTACTTTGGTACAACAGCGCAGGCTTCAATGGACAGAAAGCGACGTTCCATTAACAAATGGGCTAAGTCACGCTCTCATAAATTGGGGGGTCATGTTATTCATCACGCTCAGTTTCATTGGACAACCATGCACTTGTTCAGGTACGATGGGGTACATTTGTCGGAGGCAGGAATTGAGCTGTTCGTATCCAACTTAGTGGTTGGCATTTCACCCCTCCTGTAGTTCCCTACATTAATGAGTTTTTTATCCTGGTGCTTGTCTTTCCCTTGGGCCGCGTATGGCGCGTGTGGCATTTTTGGTCGGGAATTTGACAGACACAGGTTAAAAGATTTTCATGGCGCTATCGTAACAGCCAATAAGTCTATTCCAGTTAATATTAATTGCCATCATACAATGTACATAATATGACAGTAATTTCAATTTGTTGTGACAGGCACTGTAATGGCTCCCTGGAAGTTCACCAGGGGTCATTCCTCCCGTAGCTCCTTGCGTTAAGCGGGGGAACATCCGGTGCCTGGATGGTTTACTAGTTCAATTTTGATATTTTCATTCAAGAGTTTCTTAACCGGTGTTGAAATGCCTTTTCGTCTTGGATATTTTGTATGGCCTGGTGTTGCCATTTTGTTATGGTTATTGTGTCACATCCATTATGTAACTGGGTCAGGCGTGCCCTCGTTATCAGGGTCTGGTGTGCCCTAGGTATCAGGGTCTGGTTGTGACAGGGCCTGGTGTGCCCTAATTTTCATGGTCTGGTTATATGGTGGGCCTGGTGTGCCCTATTCATGGCTGGGTTGGTAAACCCAGGGGGTCCGGTGTGCCCCACTCTAATTCATTTGTTTGCCAGTTTGCCCATAGCAATGGTATCTGGCAATATTGTGTTTCAGAATAAAAATAGAGCTGTGGCATAATTCCATTCAAACAAGTTTATGGTGTGTTGCTTATTTCATCAGTCTGAGAATAATAAACATTATAAATACTGTACATTAAACACATAACAAAAACTGTACCACTTTAACTATCAAAGCTAAAAAAACTCTACAAATTCGAGAATGCTTTCCCAAAAAGAAAGGTTTTAAGGTATTTTTTTAACAGACTTTGCGAGTGTAAATTACGTTTATCAGATGGAAGATTATTCCATAAAGTAGGTGCGGCTGATGTAAAAGCTCGGTTTCCTAATGTTGACAACATTTTGCCTTTTGGGTGTTCTAATAAAACTTCACTTGTAGACCCAAGTCTGTAATGACTTTGCCTTCGTGATATAAAGCAAGATAGATGGAAAGAACTCACACCCCCCCCCCCCCCCCCCCCCCCCCCACCCCCCCCCCTGCGTCCTCCATTTACTCCATAAACAAACCTACCGATACACCAATGTGCATGTTTTCTTGCACGTCAGCATATAATTTTAGTGGTGAAACATATGCGACTGGAATCAAAAGAAGCACCCAAACATCTAAATGTGAGAGGTGTTGTTGGACACTACATGCATACAATGGGTGCTAAATCAGGATAGAAATGTACATACCAGTATCTATAGTAAAGCAAATACCGGTATGCACACAGACCTCCATAAACTGAGACCTCCATAAACTGAGACCTCTATAATGCAGGATCGACCTCCATAGCATTGCATTTCAAGTGTTTGCTCTCCATTTTTAATACATTTGCCTAACCCTCCTATATATAAGGCAGTTGCCATAGAATTGTCTGACCTTTCAAAACCTATATAGTTTCCTGGACTGAAATGTTTTGAAAGGCGAGAAAACTGTCTGACAAAAGAAACCTATGAAAGATTTCGAAAGGTCAACAACTTTCTGAACAAACTGGTGTGAGGGACAAAATACCTTTCAAAAGGTTTTGAAAAGTGTAGTAGTGCAGTAGCAACAAATTCTGGAGCGTTTTGAAAGGTTTATACTTATTTACAGCCATTTTGTCAAGTAAGCAGATTTTGAAAGGTTTTGAAAGGTAAAACCATAGGAGGGTTAATAAAAAGTTATAACTTTGAAATTGACTTCTTTTTTGGTTATAACAAAATCAAGAGGGGGTGATCGCATGAACCCCAACTCCTCTCCTACCCCCCCCCCCCCCCCCCCTCTCCCCTTCCCAACCCCCTTCCCTTCCCAACCCCCTCCCCTTCCCAACCCCCCCACTCTCCCACCACTCCCCTCTCCCCTCCCCCTCCCACCACTCCCCTCTCCCACCACTCCCCTCTCCCCCACCCCATTCCTCCCTCCCCCTTCCCCCTCAAATTTGAATAATTTCAAGGAACATTTTGAAAAGTACATGGTTGATACACACTACAAACAAGGGCATGTACTAATTACATACTTACTAATTATTATTGCAAAAAAACAAAATTGTGTAAATGGTATACGTACTGCTTCTTTGTTTCCTCAGCTGGTGTCAGCTATTCTGAACGTGATCTGAAAGCAATAAGGTAGGTTGATTTCTTTTCCCGCATAATATACATGATAATTAGTTCCAATAGTATAAAGCCGTGTTCACACTGGACTTTTTGGGGGGAAGGTTTTACTGAGACGATGGTAAAATAAAAAATGGTCAAATGTTACCACTGTTCGCACTTGGACTTTCGACACGGGAAAATTTTACCGAGACCGCGGGAGAAGTAGCTGAAGTAGCGTTCCCGCACGTAAACAACGCAAAGAGCGCATGCGCGGTGTCTTGTGTAGCGTGGCCTTGCACTGGTAGGCCGCATGTACGTTTTCCTGGGCCGCTTTTACCGACACGCACTGTTCGCACTGGACATATCGTCTAGGGAAAAGTGACCTGGGAAGTTTAACCGGGCAGCAGTTGGCCGGTAGAAGTAGCCACTGGACTCGGGAGAAGTACCTGAGAGGAAAACGACCTAGGCTGTCCGCACTGGACTTAAAATGGGAAAAGTACCCATCGTCTCGGTACGTTTTATCAAAAAAAGTCCAGTGCGAAATGAAAAAGAAAAAGAAAAAGAAAAAGAAAAAGAAAAAGAAAAAGAAAAAGAAAAAGAAAAAGAAAAAGAAAAAGAAAAAGAAAAAGAAAAAGAAAAAGAAAAAGAAAAAGAAAAAGAATACCCGGAAATGGGTAAATAGGGAGAATTTCCCTTATAGACACATGCATTGTTCAATCTTTACTGTAACCTAACCCATTTTTTTCCTGGTGCTCTCCACGAAATTTGGTATTTATATATTTTGGACCCTGCTCTACAAATATAACTGATAAAAACAGTAAAATATGGTCGCTTTCTAGCTAAACAAATAGGGAGACACCTCAAAGTCTCTCTATTCGGAATTGTCTCCCTAATACTGAAATATTTACCCTAAAGTGTCTCTTATTGATACATTTAGTGATATATAATAATAATATTTAATAATTCTTCCAAATAGGCACTTGGGGAGACAAATTAGCGTAAGTTTTTAGGTAATAAGGAGACAGTGGCACTTAGGGAGACATTTCAGTGTCTCCCTAAGTGTCTAGCTACCGTACCCTAAAAAACGATATTTGGGAGTTATTTTTGTCCTAGAACGACAGATTTTGGTCTAAATAGCATAAATCTCGAAGATCTTAGAGAAAAAGGTTAGGGGTAAACAAGTTAGGACTGTTTTAAGTGTGTGTACATCTCTATGGGATTGTCTCCCCAAGTGCCTATTTGGAGGGTTTTTTTATAATAATAATAATAATAATAATTAACTACAACTATGTCTGTTCCACGAACATAACATATGGATTTTTTTGCACTTTATGTTTTTTCATATTTCATTTTTTCCATTATACCCATACGGGAATAATGTCTGACAATCCATGTTAATTTTATGCGACCGGGTGTCAGACATCATTTGGAGCAGAAAAAGAGGACAAAGCCAATTTGGCTGATGTGTTTTTGTAACATACCAGCAGCAATAGGTAATGGAAAGCACCTGCTGAATGAACAATGCACCCATTTGCTCCTGGGTGGGGGAAGCAATAAGTGATAAAGAGCCTTACCTAAGGGCACAATCAAGCACCATAACCCTGCTTTAGGAATTACCTGCCAATCACAAATTCAGTGGTGCAGACCAGAATGCCACAACAATAGTACTCCAAGGTTGAAAAATCTCAAACCTGGTCCATGGTTTACTTTAAAGGTGCGATACACCATTTGCAGATATAAAAATGTTTACTACCGAATTATTAAGAAATATCTTATTCATTTTAAAGTAAATAAAGATTCTAGGCATCCAGCAAAATGCTTGCGCTAGATGTCCTGTAATTGTTCCTAAAAAAATAGTTTTATAAAAAGAATTTACAGTCGCCCGACGCTGGTTGAATACAAACGCCGTATTTCTTGCTTTAATTTCCTCGGCATCACTAATTGTAAAACTTCGGAGAGGTCAGTTAAAAACGAGATTTACTATAGAATACAACCCTCCAAATCCACCCATTCTTGATATAAATATACATTTTTTTTTTGGACAGTGTTGTTCTTCGCAAGCACAATGTGATTGTTTTAAGTGATGAGATCTATGGACATACACAGTACGAAGGAGACTTTCTGAGTCTGGCAAAGGTAACAACAAACTTAAAAAAAACAGGTTGCAAGATTTAAATTGCGATAATTACATGATTTCTGTTTTTCAATCACTGATTTAAATAAATTATTTGAAAAAATTATTGCTTTTTTTTCTAGGCTTTTTTATATTTGTAACATCAATTTAGTAATATATATAACTAACTGGATCATACTGAATAAGGTGTTTAGATTATTTAAATGAACCACCATCACCCCCCCCCCCCCTAATTTTCAATCTTAAACAGCATCATTAATGACTCATTCGAACAAAGTCAAACTATTTTTCAAAAGTAATTTTCAAACTATTTATATAAACAAAACACTTTAAGTTTAATGGCAACAATACTCTCAAACAATTGGTAGGCAAAAGTTCTGGAGTGACATCTGTACTAGACCAACATTACACTAACACAAAGTTAACACAAAATAAATGGATGGATGTTTTGGTTGGGGGACATGAATGTTTTATGTATATTGTTTTCTTCAGTTTATTATAAATTTTATGTAGATATTGATTAAGTTAAGATCATCTTTCTTACTAAACATGGTCTATAGTCTGCACTGTGTATATTTGAAGATAATTATAAAATCACTTTTTAAGTTCGATACATACACTCAGATATGATATTTCTACAAGTACTGTATGTCCTATTTTTATGTCTGCCCTGAATTGTTTACTGTTTTCCATATATTTCTGTTGGTGTGACACTCGCCTTATTTTATTCAAAAATGTTAAATGAATTCAACAAGTGCACGACATTGATTCAGAAATCAAATAACTTTTGGTAAATTAGACAGGGGAAATATTCTTTGTCAGTTCAATTTGAAGTTTATTTAAAAATAATGCTTTTGTTAATGCAGCATTATATTATGTTAATCCAACTAAAACCTTTCATTCCCGTCAAGAGAAGATGATTTTATGTACTACTTGAGTGTCTCTAAAATGATTGGTGGGGGAAATCAGAGATTGTTTTTCAAACCGAATACCAAAAGTGATGAGCGATGTGCCGCATGAAATGCTGGGTCTAGTGAGGAAGATTTAGTGACCACTGGGTCTTCACAGTGAGCGTCCCTCGGGGCTGCTGAGCGTCCCCCGGGGCTGCTGAGCGTCCCCCGGGGCTGCTGTGCGTCCCTCGTGGCTGCTGAGCGTCCCCCGGGGCTGCTGAGCGTCCCTCGGAGCTGCTGTGCGTCCATCGGGGCTGCTGTGCGTCCCTCGGGGCTGCTGTGCGTCTCTCGGGGCTGCTGTGCGTCTCTCGGGGCTGCTGTGCGTCCCCCGGGACTGCTGAGCGTCCCTCATCCTATCCCACATAGCAGTCAACAACATTTTCAGATGTTTTTTTGTCTCCAATTTATCTGACAGTATTACCCAGAAGGCACCATTCTATCCAGCGGCCTATCTAAGTGTTTCAGTGCAGGAGGTTGGCGGGTGAGTAGGTTGGAGACCAACAAAAATGTTTTAAAAATCGCAAAATGAATTCCAACTACATGCATAAGGGCAGTTCTACACATTTTTTGATTTCTCAATGTGTATTACAATGTATATAGTTTCTTTATCAATAATTCAGCTGTACACATTTGTGAAAACAAAGGGGCGTTTTTAATAGTTGTGAGCATCACGTCATAACCAAGATGGTTGAGTTTGAGGCCAAGTCTATGGTTGATGTGACTCGATTAGAGTCGTCCGAGTCACCAAAATGGTGATTTTGGACTGGAGTCCTTAAGGACTCAAGTCCTATGACACTCACAGACCCACCACATGTTATGAGAAGTTTGTAGCCTGATTTTGCGTGTGGCTGGTTTTAATTGATATTTGCTTGAGGTTGTATGGTATTTGTTTTCAGCTTAGCCGATGTGCATCACGATCAGAAAATGTGTAGAAAGTGACGTCATTTGAGCGAGACCTGTAGAATGCCAGACAGAATTGGCAGTTAAAAGAAAGTCAGGATCCCTCAATGAGAACCCAAGAAATAAAAAGGGGTACTGTACGTCCTTAACCAGTTCGCGCTGGGATTATTTTAACATCACCGAGCCGAGGGACGGGATTATTTTTAACAAAACTCGATCTGAAGCGGGTTCAGGCCGATAGTGCCGGGAAGCACACCCACGCATTTCCGGCCTTGCTCGCTGCTGACAGACATTTCCGAACTTGAACTTGTCGTGTTTATGCGTCATCCGTTTTGAATTTGGGGAAAACTTTGCGTTTATATACGTCATCCGGCACGAACTGGTTAAAGCACTCTAATTGTGGCTTTCTGTCTATTTTCCCGCAGTGTGGGTACAGTATTTACCCCAAGGAGTTGTCTGAACTCTACAAGACACTATGCAGTGCATCCAGCCACACTCACTCCTGTGCCACCGCTCCAGTGCAGTATGCTGCCATCCATGTAAGTTGGATGTTTACATTTAAGATGTCGAGTCTGTGGCAGGTTGGCAAAAGCAGTTCTTAATTTGCTCGCCGTCCACTGATATGACTGAGGTTCGAACTTCTGCCTGGGATGTGTCCCCCCCCCCCCTCCCCCTGAAACTGACAAAATAAATGCCACCCATAACAATCTTGCCTCCTAACAAGGCCCTTCCCATATTTTTTTTCTCAGTGTGATTGGGATCAATTTAGCTGATTTCAGGATTTTTATTCAGGTTTTTTACTCGGTTGTTTTGAATTCTATTACAAAGAGCTAGAATCCAGGTTTTTTATGTTAAAGGGGTCTTGAAATTCAAAACTCTAATATGGCGAAATATACGTTTTAATAATGCTGAATACTTAACAACTGCAAAAACTTCATATTTGTTTATGTTCGTTCATTAATCGTGACCCTAAAATAAAAAGCAATATGCGCCGTGCCCCGCCCATAAAAGATGACGTCACGGTAATAATAGAGCGTGGCTGTACCAGGCTAAGCCTAGCCTTGAATACAAGGCTATGCTGTATCCGCAACGTGGGATCATCGTTTGCCACAACACTAAACGTGTATATAGCCCGCAATGCATTATACTCAGCTGGTTCTCTAGGTTAAAGGTTTTTTCCCTGTGAAAGTTTGTGTACAAATGTATACTATTTCTATGCTTGACCCTGGGCCCATGGGCGATCCTCTACTCAATCTACCTGACAATTATTTTGTGGATTGACTTAAATTTACTTAATTTACAAACAATATTCTAAAATGAAATTATTGACTGATTTCCAGTGTTTGCATACAAAAAAGAATACGCGTGCAGCGATAAAATAATTACATAATTATTAATTGAGTATTTTTGCAATGTTGATTTTATGTAGTTTTGCAACCTGTGGTTTGAAAAAATTGTCAACAATATACTTGGGAGTGTTTTACATCTTTATGATTTGTATTAAATGTTATTTTTTGGGGGGAATGGGATGTACAGTAAATTGTGATGAAAGTTTAATTCCTTCAACTTGACCTCATGCTTTCATTCATCAGCTTTTTAAACTGGATGAAGAAACGAGAGAGTACCTCAGAGGCTGCAGGTGCATCATGGGAGCCGTGGCCAACTTCTGTCATCGGTGAGAACCATTCTTAAAATGACCGCACTAAATAAATTCAATCCACATTTGGTATTAATTTTGAATTAACCAGTTCGTGCCGGATGACGTATATAAATGCAAAGCTTTCCCAAAATTCAAAACGGATGACGCATAAACACGCCAAGTTCAAGTTCGGAAATGTCTGTCAGCAGCGAGCAAGGCCGGAAATGCGTGGGTGTGCTTTCCGGCACTATCGGCCTGAACCCGCTTCGGATCGAGTTTCGTTAAAAATAATCTCGCCGCGAACTGGTTAAATATGCGAGGGGCTCTGGCAAAATGAGACAGCACTGGGCAGAGGTTGAAATGAGGGTTCTCAGGCATTGGAAAAGATGATGAGATTTTGTTGCCCTTCAATCGTAAACACGTATTAACAAGTTAGGGAGGCGATCCCAATTGGGATCGTTTGAGAAGCGGGCGAGCCTGATAAGCCCCGCCCACTACGAACACTTCAAAACTTCTATATGACAACATTTGTGACCGGCTCTACAAACAGGTGTATTAAGTCGTGCTATGCACTATTATGTAATGGCCCGCTCAACGTTGAGAGGGTAAACGTTTCATCAAAATGTGCTTTTTATTTGTTGTCATGAATGAAATCTTTAATACCTACAGTTTAAGGTTTCATTAAAAGAAATGTTGATTTTGATGAATAAAGTGGAAAAAACGACCATTCTGTGTGCAGCGTTCTGTTGTAGTACAACAGAGCCGGCTATTTCAAAGCCTGTTTTTTCAGTTGTGTAATTTTAACTCAGAAAAAGTAATCAATATGTAAGCACGTCGTGTCTTCAAAATAGGAGGGGCTATGGATCTCTATTATATACTATATGAAAGCTTACGTTGAGGGCTTTCTTACCATGTATATAACTCAATTTAATTTTTTTGCGACATAAGACACCTTTTTGTAGAGCCGGTCACATTTATGTGCTGCAATGGCCACCACAAATTAAAGTAAATATGAACATTTCAGTAATCATCCTGTGGTCTATTACATGTCCCTCCAGACATCTTTTCTGTCTTTAAAATGGCTGAGCTGGATCGGGGTATTTGTGTGTAGCGTAGCGTTTGCTGCAAATCTGAATTTGACTCTTTATTGTTCAGGGAATTGACAGGTTGTGGCATTAAGGCAATCATGCCTGTGGCTGCCTTCTACATTTTCCCAGACTTTGAGGTCCTGCGTCCCATCTTGGAGGCCAGAGGCATACTGACCTGTGAACAAATGTGTCAGGCACTCTTCAGAGAAGAAAACGTGGCCGTGAGTTTCGCTTCATTCATTGCTGGGCCAGGCAGTATGGTCTCTACCAAGGACCACTGTATTCGACAGTGCGCCTGCTATTACTATTAGTCCAGCTCCCTAACTTTGCCAAGTGGTCTTTGCAAACTCGAATTCGACCATTCAAATATGCACAGCGTCTTCATGCAGTCTTCAACTACCCATCCAGAGGTAAGCCTAGGTAAGCCTGCGAAGAAACAAAGGAAAACCACTGGATCAAATTTGCAAAGATGACTGAGTGAGTTAGTCTATAATTGTATCATTGGCTGCGGGCGTGCACGCTTCGTGCAAAATCAAATATCGAACTCACTCGTCTGCAAAGACTATAGGCAGTACTCTGTTGATGGTCCTGACTCCTGTAAGTAAAAGCGGTCCTGTATCGTGTGTAGATTTCATTCTGTTGAGCTAAAATGCGATCAGGTTGGTCGTCCAGGACCTTTCTTTATATTGTGAGCACTTTTGCTACTTGAAACGAATATAATGCACAACCGACAAATGGTCTATTGCCCTTTTAATACCAGGTGATGGCCGGGGGACCAGGTTTCATGCGTCCTCTGACAGAGTTCACTGTTCGTCTGAGCTTTGTGAATTTTGATGGCGGGGCAGCGCTGGAAGGCTGGAAGCTTCAGGGTTGCAAGGAAAAACTCGATCAAGATTTCTTGGACAAGTACTGCAGTCAAGTGGTCCAAGGAATTAAGGTAATTCAATTAACCAGTTCGCGTTGGGATTATTTTGACATTGACCGGGCCCAGACGTGGGATTGTAATTTCACGAACCTTGATCTGAATCGAGAGAATATTTTAAATAAAAGAAACTGCAACATCGAAGGTTTGCTTTTGTTAGTTCGTTTAGCACTGACGTCAAACTCAGGGCTCACCCGAGTCAGCCACCACACACACACCCTGCTTGTGGATCAGAGTCACTGGTGGAATATACGTCACACACACGTACGTTCATTTCAAGCAGCGAACAAATATCGCGACTGGGCTGCGGATAACTTCAAGTGGGCTCAAAAATCAACTTTATTAGAAGTCTAAACATAATTATTAACTGAGCTCATGGCGATTTTAGAAGCTGTTACTGTAGTCGCTCTGACGTTGTTAATATTGTTTGCGATGGCAACAGTAAAAAAAGCATTTGTCAATACTGCTGGCTGCAAATATCACGTGAGGATTGTGAAAGCTAGGGCACAATTAGTACGGTTTTCGTGGCTATAATCCGACTGTTGATCCGAGTTATCTACTTGAACTCACGCTTGTCGACCAACAAACATCTTTATCGATTCTTGTGAACCAGTCGTTTCGCTTGTGTCTTCTCAACAGGCCATTGTATCCTGGGTGGAGAAGCAGCTGGCACAACTCTAGACACCCCCAACGGCTTCTTGCAAAGAAAAGATGACTATGCGTTGGCAAGTCCCCATCAACAGAGATCCCAACATGTACGATTTTGGCGCACTTTTTGTAATTCTAAACTCATTTTATGCGTTTACGATTTTATTCTTTTTTTTTTTACGAGTTTTAATGATATCGTTTAAAAAAATCATAAAACAATAAATTAAAAAAGAAAACCTTCCGCCCCATAAACGGGTTGCCCGGTTTTTAAAAAAAATCTTTCAATTATTCCTTTCTGAAGAAATTTTTGAAGAAACACCTTATAAATTTTTGGGGGGCATTGGCCTATTTGTTTATTTTGTGTGTGCGAGTTAGTCTTGCATACGCCCTGTGGACCTCCGAACAATATTTCGGTCCACACGATGCGGGAAAAGGTTACGGTTTGTGGACTTGGCCAGGTCCACAATCTTTCTTTTTTTTCAGTCTCCGAAAAAGAGCGCTAGAGGAAAAACGGGTTAGGGTAATAGGGTTATATATAGAAAAGATAGGAGGAACAGCTGAGAGGCCCAGAATCAACATTTGAGGTTAAATTTGTTTTGGAGAAGCGAGAAAAATGAGTATTTAGTCAACTTTATGTCCAGTCTTATTCAAAAATACAATAGTAGAAAATTATCAATTCAATTTGAAAATCTATTTTTCAGGGTGCAACCGAACACATCTGCTTTAAATGTTTGAAGTCTGCCGTGGAAAGACTGGGGGACAGTTTATTAAACTTAATCTGTGCAAGCATGCTTTCCCGAAAGTACCATTTAATGTTAGTGAAATTCGTACCGGTACATATACTCATCGCTGTATACGCTGGCTATGTTGGTAGGATGTTTTAGTTCTATATTGATGCGCCGAACAATGAATACCGGAAAATCTGAATGTTGGGAGCTTTGCATCAAGGATCGCACTGGCAAAACAACTCAACACAATATTTCCTTTGGTTTACACTATAATAGTGGTTGCGTTTAGGATATCTTGCATTTATAATGTTTTTTTTTTTTTTTTTACAATCTCTACAGATATTTTACAAAAAAAGACAATCGGAATTATTACCAAATACATGCATATCCGAGGTATTGTCAAAGATAACACAAGGATTCTCGAAACAGGTCCTCTACTTTCAAAAATACATTAACATCAATATATGAAATTAAAACAAATTTGTAGACAAAAAATACATGTAGATTAAAAGAGTGTGATAAAATACAGAGATAAAAATACTTTCATAAACATAGTAAAGGAAATTTACATGGGATCAGATTTGTATATGAATATTTGACGCACGAGATTCCGATATAACCATGTTTTTAAAGTACAATGACAAAAGTGACAGAATCACAAAGCAACATGGACAAAATATGCCAAGGCAATGTTTTGTTGGTCGCTGCACTATGCCATGAAAATTTTGCTATTTATAACTAGCGCAACTAATAACCATCGTCAACTAGTTGCACGGGTTCAAACCTAACTCCCTAGGGTGTGTGCAAAATCATATTGAATTGGGAGGGTTAGGAATAGTTAGGATGGTACAGTGGTGATCGCAAGTAAGTACCCATAAATTGTCAAGCAGGTAAGTGCGCGTATGTGCGTGTTGCAAGTCCCCCGGACACGCTCGACCTCTTTAGCACACGTCTCGATGCCGCTCGCAGCCTCCATAACCACGGTCTCGCCCGCACCCATGCCGCTCGAACCCCTCTAGAACTCGCTCTCAACCGTCTCGTACACGCACGAGAATCTCGCGAGCGCACGATCCTCGATGGGTACTTACTTGATCAAGCTTGCCTATGCGGTGGAGTTTTAGCACCGCCTCCTGTGATGTCAGTCTGGCTCTCGGCCAATTGGCTTTCTCAAAATATTAACCTTTATGAGAAGTTAACAGAATATATATAGTTTAAAAAAAATCTATCACAGTTATAACTGTCGTTATCAACTGCCCTCATCATAAATGTTTTTCAATCTTCCACAGCCGAATTGTACTTTAATGAGAAAACTGTTGGTGTACCACAGTAATAACTCTTAACTCATTATGAAATGTTTCTAAAATAATAACAATAAATTATAAAGCATTTCAAAGGTATACTCAAGCAAGCTGTATTGTAAATCTAATTATTATACGAAGAAATATAATGATTGTTTAATTTATCATGGAATAGTTTTATATACAAATATTTTCAAATACTTGAGATTCTAGCCAGGAGCTACATGTATATACTACTAGTACAAGAATATTTATGTGAACTGAATATTTTACTGTACCAGTTTTTACCAATAATGGATTGCATTGTGTCCCATTGTTTTATCTTTAGGGATGTGTTTATAAATGACTTCCAATAATGGCAGAAATTAAACGCACGAACTGAATTTAATGTTATTCTAGCCTTGTTCTACCATCTGATTCCATTTTTGTCTCAACCAAGTAGTGTTTATAATAATGGGGAAAAACTTCATTTTTATTTTCGACGTTATCAAGCCTACGAAAATATATCTAAATCTGGTTTTAACTCCCAAAACCTGAATTATTATCGGGTGGCCGCAGACAATTATAAATAATGCGATTTGTATACAGTTGGTAAAATCGTTGTAAATTAATTCCAACTAGATATGAATAAAGTTTGTATTGCTACAAAAACAGAAATTCAAAAAACATGTTTAAAAGGATCGTATGCGTTTGGTAATTACTCAAACAATTAATGGAAATAAAAACTTACTTGATAAGAAGTACAGCAGCTTTGGATAGTATAATGCATTTTTAGAAACTTTTCACTTTGAAGTATTGCGGTTATGGAAAACGATATCACTTTTTATCCCTAAAAATTTGAATCTGAGAAGCGTTTCTCAGATTGTGTATTCCAATGCAGATTATTCTTCCTGCGTGGACATAACCGCTCCAGATTTTCGGCAATATCTTAAAATCGCTACCACCTTTTGAAATGAAATTTTTACAGGTTAGTTTTATGGTATATATACTATAACAATATAGGATTGAAACAAACAATGGGTTCCAATTACCAAACGTATACGATCCCTTTAAACCGCCTGCCTCCCCTTCCATCTGCCATTATGAATTATCCGTGTAACCGTTCGTTTTACGGTTACGGTTAACCGTAACCGTAGCAATATAAAAATAAAAAAAATTAAAAAAAAAAATTAAAAAAAATGCACGGGCCTGTAATGCATATCTAATTAGCGCTGCTAATTTGAGCAGTTCTGCGATTGCTAATTGTCTGCATCAATTTGTGTAATGTAGGCCGACTATATGTTAGTCCATGCACAATTTAATCAGTTGTACTATTTGTGACCTGCTCCAACGAAACCATCCCTTTTCCCAACCAAAGCTCCAACGAAACCCGGACAAAGTTGACAATTGGTATTTTTTTTTATTTAAAACAAAAAAAATATTTAAAAAAAAAAAAAAAAAAAAAAAAAAATTAAATTAAAAAAAAAAAAAAAAAAGTTAACCGAACCGGAAAAATGTAACCGTGTAACCGTTTGAACGGTCGGTTAACCGTGTAACCGTGTAACCGTTGCAGCCTTAATCACGACGGTCCATTGTCTCCTGTAGATCCGATGTGCGATTGTCTCCGCTCTCGCAGTAATATACCAAGGCTCGAGTAATTGCTAAAATTGCAGCCATGGTGAAAGTAAATAGTCCAATTGACACGAAAACGACCATATAATTTCCGCTCACGTCGTGAATCCAACCTGTGCAACAATGGAAAAAAAAAACAAAAAAAAAACGAATGGTATTTATTTTTATGTATGAAAAGAAGAACTAGTCCTCTTCTAGAAATAATTTAAAAAATATAAAAAAACGTACAGGGGGTGTCGAAAAGTTCAATATTTATACCTCATTTCACAAGGCTAACTAATAACTTTAAATCTGAAATAATCTATGCAAATTTGCATCAATTGACGCACATATTATCGACGTTTCACTCGCTGTACAATTGTATCTTGAAACTACCACTCTGATATTATATTATATATCGGTTTTTCGAGGGGCACTACCAAACTCTCGTTAAAACTTCGTGAATTCTCGAACGGCTGAGACTGCTAACACGCTGACAATACAACTCCACTGTACACTTCAATATGGGGAATGTTCAATGTTGACTGACCCAGACTAGTCCAAACTTATAGGCAATTACGGTAGTACGCCAAAATCTGAACCGAATCCGATCTGTCTATATATAGAGTCACTCAACTTCCAGCCGTGGGCCCTAATGGCCCCTGTAGCTGTGTGTATTTCAAGTTGAGGTTAGTTCTTTTACTCCCCGAGTTTCTTAAACTTTTGCTTAGCCGAACCAAACTAAAATTGCGTAATTTGTTCTATTTATGAGTGCAGGGGATTACACAACGTTAGGGAGAAACGTTATCGCTTGCCAGCAACCGCATATAATATTTCAAAACAAAAGCAGAATAATAGCGGCAGCAGTAGTATCAGTAGCAGCAGCAGAATAATATGTACACACCTGCAACGACTCCTCCTAGCATTTCGCCCGCCCCCAATGAAGTGAAGAGCCATCCATAGGCTGACATGTGATGATCTCCAGTGACCTCATGCACTATCACGTAGGTCAGGGGATAAAACACGCCAATCGCGAGCCCCGAGACGACGCCTGTAGCTGCCAAAGCAGCGTACGATGAGACGATCAAAGGATCAGCCAGACATAACATCGCAAAAACTAACGATGCAGCGACGAAGAGGACGGACACCTTGACGAGACCGCGATCCACCAGAGTGCCGTGGCTGAGGCGTCCAACTAGCGACCCCAGACCCGCGAACGTGGCCAGGAATGCCGCTTTGGAGCCTTCGTATCCGAGCTCTATGCCTTGCGGAACTAGAAATAGATGCCACATGCAGAAGATCGCACCGCTCAGCACTGCCACCAATTGATAAACAATAAATAAGGGTTCCGCCAGTAACTGGACGTCGAATTGATCCCTTAGTTGCTCCCGGAAGACTTGAAATCTACTCACCCCGCCTTTTGATTTACCTACTAGATTCTTTTGCGTTTCACCAGGATCGTCACCAATTAGCACCTGCTTGTACCTGTACCTTCCTCCTGCATCACTACGTAAAGGTCTGAGAAGCACTCCGGACACGATGTAGTGAAAGCTGAATGTCCCCATGAGTGCCAATGCACTCCTCCATCCGTACACTGAGAGAAGGTATTCCATAACTGGTGGTAGCACCATCATGCCGAGTGTACCTCCAGCTAGAGAGACGCCGTTGGCCAAAGCGAAGTCTTCTGGGAAATAATTCATCATTGGTTTGATGGATGAAACTTGGACAAACACCAGACCAACACCTTGAAACAAAAACCCAACAACATTAAACGAGATTATCCTAAATCGAAGGGGATTTTTTCATTATACATGTAATAAGAAAACAATCAACTGTTTAATTACGTACATTTCGTACATTTGCATATCAGCGCGCGCACAAATCGCGCTGGAGGCCGCCCAAGTCACATGCCATATGGGACCCTGCAACAGAACTCGTTCTAAGATTGTACGTCCTAAGAACTTTACGTTTAGTTACTTGATGTCGCCTCTTAAAGGCCAAGTGCAAGCAGTGTAGTACTTCCAGGCTCTCACGGGTACCGCCACTTATCCTGCTACTGAAGAGAAGGATGTCAAGCCAACAGGTTCTCAATGAATGTGCCGGCCCTAGATCTATTGGCCTTGATGCATCCGTTGTAAGGATGACTAAAGTTTGTCCCGCAATAGCCACCAGAGAAGCTGATCCTGGATAAGCCGGGTTACTAGGATCTTTGTAATATAGGCGTGGGTGGAAGTGGTACCTAGTATTAAAGTCGGTCGCACCATGAAGTGACGTATCATGGATAGTTCTGCAGCACGAAGTGACGCATCATGGATAGTTCTGCAGCACGAAGTGACGTATGATCGTGTGCACAAAACCCAATGGAAGATCACTTTGTGGTGCGGCAGAACTATCATATACGACACTTCGTATAGTGCACCCGACGACTTGAGATAAAGCTGTTTGTGGAATGATCCTTTTCCAAAGCGGCCCGGAGTTAAGTCTGTCAATCTGCAAAAAAGCCGCGGCACTGAGTCCCATTGCTACATACGAGTTGTTGTGTTACTGGGTCTCATAATAGGACTTGCGGTGGGCGTGGAGGGTGTGGCTATACTGGTAAAAATAAATGCGCTCCCGAGCTGATATGCAAGTAGTAAGTTCTGGTAATTACAAACATACAATTAATATAAGGTTTATGTAAATAGTACATGTATTTTTAAGACAGCTTACTTCCCCCTGGCACAAAACTATGGCGTGCATTGTTGATGTTTAATTCAAAATAGAGATATCTCTATTAAAAATAGAGATATCTCTATTAAAAATAGAAATATCTCTAGTATTAACAATAGAGATATCTCTATATCTCTATTGTTAATACTAATACTAATAGAGATATCTCTATTACAGGAATTAAATGTTAACTTTGTACGTCCGAAATAGAGGTATCTATTGTTAATAGAGATATTTTGGATTAAATGTCAACTATGCACGCCATACAAAATCTCAACAATGCATGCTTGTAAGCGACTCGTTACGTGATTAAGTTCTTACTCGAAAGCGCGAACCACAGTCCCAACTGCGTCACCGATGACGAAAATGCGGCAGCTATGGTAGCTATTGCAGACAGCATCCCTCCAGCCATAGTCAGCTTGCGTGGGTCACATGACTTCACCAAGGCACCTACAAACGGTCCTGTTTTGATGGGGGGAAATCATCCCGTTTATCCAACTGTCTTAGATTATACATGATGGTCCATACAAAACGTAACGTGCCTATTTTATGTACCCTCCGGCCAGAAAAACTAGTTTGGATAGACTGCGAATCTTTCCAGATAAACAAAATAATAGTTTTCATATGACGTGTTCACTATGTGATCGGTCAACGTTTATCGGCTCGTTGCCGCGCCACACACGTACCGGTCGCGCACGCTACACGAACAAAAAAAATTCAAAACATTTCCTTGCAAGTCTTCTTTTTGAACTTTATTGGAAGTGGAAGTATTTAAAATGTATTTTAAACTTTATTTATATAAACTAATTAATACTTTATCAGAAATATAGACTTGATTCGGGTTGGTTCTAGCGTGATTATTTTTCATGTATACGAAGCAGTTTTTCACCCGATCCGGAATTGGTTAAACCGATCCGCAACTAGGAAAAATGATGTCGGTATATTGACGTCGTATTTTCAAATTAAGAAGAGCATAAATATCGAAACAAAAACTGTAGTTTCTCCATTACTTAATGTAAACTACTAAACCTATTTCATTTGAATTTCGAGGACTAGACTTGCCGAAAACAGCCTGAATTGTTTTTGCGATCCGGAACTAGGAAAACGTCTGTATCAAGATCATCAGCTCCGGTCCAGTAGTTTTTCTGGATCCAAATCGGGGATCAGTTTGACAGTCGATGATCAACCCATGGAGCAATAAATCTAGTTTATTGCTCCATGATCAACCGAAGCGCGACAGCAATGAAAAGGCCTGTCCATAAGGTGTTTCACGGTAATATGCGCCATCTTGTTTACGGGGCAAAATGAACACGCGTTGCTGGAGTACTAGACGTAGACGCCTGCACATTTTAGAATAAACGCATGATAACTTGGAAGCGCTAAAGTTTTCAATCGACGATGCGTATATACATGTATACACACAGCAACGCGTGTAAATACGTACCAGCCGGCTTTCACCGCCCTCTGTGCGGCGCGGTGGCGGGCGAGCACAGCACATGCTGGCCGGGACGGGCGCGCGGCCGCCGGGTGTTTCAATAAAAGACATGACAGCATTTCCCCCTCCACAGTAGTGTGGATGGGGTCTACTAGCTCATACTTACCTGTAGAGCGAATTACTACATTTGCATATTCCCTAGACCGGCAGGTATAATCGCTAAGAGTTTGCCAACAGCGCCCTCCAGAGGCTACCCCATAGAGCCCGCACATGCGTGCCCCGTGAACGTCCTCTTTTCTCGAGCGCCACATAAGGATACGGACACCCAGAGTCATCGAGGATAGTGGGGAAGGAGGGCGGGACGCTCTACAGGTAAGTATGAGCTAGTAGACCCCATCCACACTACTGTGGAGGGGGAGTCTACTGCGCTCATACGTTACCTGTAGAGCGAATTACTACATTTGCATAGAATCGCACCGGATTATGGTGGAGGGTCTACGAGATGCAGCAATTAGCAGAGGGGCACGCCAACGGTAAACCCCAGGGCCTGGAGCAGCGCCCGCGGGCGCCGTCACGGCCCTAAACAAGTGGGACGCGGACCCCGTCAAGGGTGCGCGTGCACCGGACTGAGATAACATCGACCGAAAAACCCGCCGGAGCGCCGGAGCGAACGGGGGAAAAAAAGAACATGTCAATGTTAATTAGTATATCATAACAATGAATACACATGCCAAAGCAGAAAAACGGGAGAAAACACACCTATTGACGGGGAGGTCCCGGCTGAGGTGGGTCGTGCCGTTTGGTAGGAGCCCGGCTAGTCGTTGTCAGGACTGCCCTTCCAAACCTGCCCTCTGACTGAAGTACATCCCGAAGGTAGCAGTCAGTAAAAGTATTTGGCGTCTTCCAACAGGCAGCCTGGGTGATGTCACCTAGGGATATGCCGCGGAAAAACGCGAACGATGTCGCCACGGCCCGGATCTCGTGAGCACGAATAGGCGCCGCCGGCGAGACGCGAGCGTCCGAGCGGATCGCTATAAGTAGCCAACGGCTAATCGTATCCCGCGACGCCGGCCCGTGAGGCGGGGTCGAAGTCACGAATAGGTGGGTACGAGTCGTACGGAGTGCCTCCGTGCGACTAATATACCATTTAAGGGCCCGGACCGGGCACCAAAAACGATCCTCCGCGACAGATGATCGTGACTTAATATCTGGGACAAAGATGTCCGGAGGAACAAATGACTCGGACTGGTTCTTTACTAGGAACCCGGCCCGGGGAATGAGGCGGACCCCGTCAGGTTCCCACCTGATGTGGCCCGCCTCGGTTGACAATGCATGGAGCTCGCTACGTCGGCGCGACGTGGCGACCGCCAGCAGGAATGCCACCTTGATGGACAGGTGGAGCAAGGTCGAGCTGCCCATTGGCTCAAAAGGAGGCCCCGCTAGCGTTGATAGTACGCTAGGGAGGTCCCAAGCCGGTACCAGCCGACGCGTGGGGGGTCGAGCGACAAACATGCCCTTCAGGAGTTGGCTGAGGGCCGGGTTGTCCGACACGGAGGTACCATCAGGGAAACCCTTGTGGACCGCTCCAATTGCCGACCGGTAATTCCTTACCGTGCCGATCGAGAGCTCGCTCTCGCATAGATAGACAAGGAAGTCGGCCACATCCCCTAGAGATGAATCGGTGGGACGAACAGGCCGCCGTCTGCACCATCTAAAAAAGTGGCGTAGTCGGCTGTCGTAAACCCGCCGCGTGGAGGCCCTTCGACTGCGGGCTGCGATTGACGCAGCTCGCTCAGAAAAGCCTGCCGCGCGGAGGGATTGAGTGACAACACCCAGCACGTCAGGTGTAGATCCTGAGGAGCTGGGTGAAGAAAACCCGATCCCGGCTGGAGGAGGACATCCGCCTGTCGGGGCAAGACCACCGGGCGGTGGACCAGCAGCCTGGTCAGCCGCGTGAACCACGGCTGACGAGGCCAAAATGGGGCGATGAGGAGGACTTTGCAGTCCTCCTCCTCCAGCTTTGCGAGAACCCGAGGGACCAGCGAGAACGGGGGAAAAGCGTACGCTAGTAACCCGTCCCACCGGAACGACAGGGCATCCGTCCGCCATGCGTTCGGGTCGTGAGCCCTTGCAATAGATGGGGAGCTGGTGGTTGAATCGTGAGGCGAACAGGTCCACATGTGGCCGGTCGATCAGTCGGAACAGCGACTGAACGATCTGCGGTCGGATGGTCCACTCCGTGGGGCGGATCCACCCCCTGGATAGGGCGTCCGCCCCCACGTTCTCGTCGCCGGGAAGGTACACCGCCGAGAGGTCGACCTCGTTTTGCATGCACCAGTGGAAAAGCTCCCATGTGTGCGCGCAAAGCCGGGGGGAGTGGGTGCCCCCCTGGCGGTTGATGTACGAGACCACCGTGGTGTTGTCGCACCGGATCTGCACCGCCCGTCCCGATACTAGGGACTGAAACTGTTCCAAGGCATTGGCCACGGCCAACAGCTCGAGGACGTTTATATGGGACGAGCGATGCTCGGGGCCCCAACAGCCCGCCGCCTGGCGGGGGTGGAGGGTGGCCCCCCAACCGGAAAGGGATGCATCGGTCGTGACCGTCAGGGATGGGCGGGGCCTGCGAAAAGCCTTGCCCCCCATCAGGTTGGCCCGGACCAGCCACCACCGCAGGTGAGGGACCAGCCACCACCGCAGGTGAGGGACCAGCCACCACCGCAGGTGAGGGACCAGCCAGGCCGTGACTGGCACGGGATGACTGATGTCGTGGCGGCTGGGCCGGTAAAACATGAGTAGGTGCAGCTGGATTGGCCGCATTCGCAGCCTGCAATAGCTGACCAAATCCACCAGGCTGGCCATCAGGCCCAGCAGCCTGAGCCAGGCCCGTGCCGGGGCCGTCTCGGCCGGTAGAAAAAGGGAGACGCACTGCTGAACATTCAGCAGGCGTTCCTCTGTAGGGCGTGCCAGCCTCGATCGGAGACCGAGGGCCGCGCCTAAGAAGGTGGGGGACTGGGTTGGCAACGGGTGCGACTTCTCGGGATTTATCAAAAAACCGAGGTCGGCCGCCAGGCGCAAGGTGTGTTGAAGCGCCCCCGCTGCTGAGTGCCGCGACTGGCCCACCACGAGCCAGTCGTCGAGGTACATAAAGACCGAGACCCCTTGTTTCCGCAGCGCCGCCCCGACCGCCCGAGCCACCCGGGTGAATACCCGAGGGGAGGTCAAGAGAGGCCGAAGGGGAGCACTGTGAATTCGTAGCGTGTCCCGTCGTATTGGAACCGCAGGAATTCCCAGTGCTCCCGTCTGACAGGGACATGCAAGTATGCGTCCTTCAGATCGAGGCTGGCCGCCCATGCTCCCGGTTGGAGGGACTCGAGGATGGTTCTGAGTGTCTCCATCCGGAAGCGCCTGGGGCGGATGAATTTGTTCAGCCGCTTGAGGTTGAGAATTGGGCGCCATAAGCCGGCGTCCTTCTTGGGGACCAAGAAGAACGTCGACATAAACCCCGACTGCGCCCGCTGGGCGGGAAGGACCCGCACTGCGCCCTTTTCGAGGAGGGAGGAGATCTCCCCCTCGAGGGACGCACGTTGAGCCGGGTCGGTCGGGATTGGTGTATGGTTGATGCTGGGGATGGGCGGGCCGCGCACCCGACGGGTTGTCGGCACGGCCACGAAAACTCCCTCTGTTCGCCTTCACAGGTCTGCGTCGGGGGATGGTGAACGACGCTTTCTTAGGCTGGGAGGAAGGCTTCGCGGTTGAAGGTTTCTTGAGATTGATTTTCTCTGTCATCTTCAAACGCTTGGCCTCAGCCTGCATCAACTCTTCGAACTGGCCTGCGAAGAGATCCATGCCAGCGAGTGGGAGCTCTTCAAATCGTCTGCGCGCCGCAGGGGAGGGCAGGAACATTGAGTCCAGCACATTCCCGCGACGGGCCGATGTCATCAGGGTGGAGATGCGTGTAAATTGGTCGAGGACCACACGCAACCCCTGGTCCAAGCAGTGGAAAGCAGCCTGCAGCACGTCAGCTGGGACGCCTCCCTCCTCATCCAACCCCGAGACCAAATACTCCGAAAGGAGTAGCAGGAACGAGGTGGAGCGCATACCGAAGCGGGAGGCGGTGTCAAATTTACGCAACGTCTCCTCAAACTTCTCTCGGACCTTGTCTGAGAAGATGCGTTTCCCTGTTGCAGCACCCGCATCAGCGGCGAGCTTGTCCTTCGCCGCATCGGGGACAGTAGGCACGGCGAAAAAGTTTTCATAATCCGCCGGCGGGAACTGGTAGTAGTCCTTGGTCCGGCGGGTGACGGCGGACCACTTGTCTGCTTTCATGATCTTTCCCATATGTTCAACGCACACCTGGTCCAGCGGGAGGACGGGAAAAATTTCCTCCGAGCTCACCGCCGGCCCAGTGCGCCGCTTGAACGACCTATGGTCGGGCTTCGGTGCTGGCTCCACAAGGGGCAGTTGAAGCACGCGACACATGTCACGCTGGACCAGACGCAGCTCCGTTTCCGCGATGGAAAAGGCGCTGCATATGGACGACCTCATCCTCTGAGGCCGAGCCCCCCGAAGGCATGGGCCGAGTTGACCCCTGAGACGGTGAGCTGGCCGGCCCCTGTGGCGGGGCAGGCAGCGCCATGTCACGGTCCGGTGGCTGGGCCGTATCCTCAGGCACAAGGGACATCGATGGATGCAGGCTGAGGGCCGGTGGGGACGGCGGCGCACGGCTGACTGTGTGCGGTGCGTCCCTTTGTACTTGAGCCACCCAACCGTGACCGATAACAGACGGCTGGGCAGCGTATCCCAACGGTGCCACTGGGCCGTCCACCGCGGCCCTCTGCCGGGGGGCAGAGAGGGCCGCCAGTGAGGCCGAGATGGTTTGGAACGCCGTAAGGAACTCGGTCCGGGAGACGTTGTCGCCATGGCGACGCTTTCCCCGGCGGCCCAAAGAGCTGCTCGAGCTGGACGAGGAAGGCGAGCGGCGGGAACGCCGGCCAGACTTCCCTTTCTTATGTTTCGAGCGGACCCGCCGGGAGGATTCCGAAAAATCGGATGACTCCTGGGGGACCACGACCCCCGAACACCGGGTAAAACCCGATGCGGTGGTCGGCCCTTCAGAGTGGGGGTCGGCCAGCAGTCCAGGGGCCCCCGGGAAAGACTGGTCCACACCCCCAAAACCCCTGCCCGGGCGGCAGCGCCTCCAGCCCCACAGGGCGGGGGTCGGTTAGCAAGCCCGGGGGCCCGTAGGCCTGTCCACCCCGTGACTCTGTGGCGTACACTGCCAGTGAGCTGGGGGGTACATAAGGGTACGGGGGGTTATGGCCCACCGAGCTGCGTGGGCTCGTCACAACAGACGGCCCCGAGCTCGGAAACGAGGCGGGTAAAGCGTGCGGGACCGTGACAATGGACCCTGGCTTTTTATTCCCGCGCCCCTTCCCGTTTTTGGCTAGCAAGCCCGGGGGCCCGTAGGCCTGTCCACCCCGTGACTCTGTGGCGTACACTGCCAGTGAGCTGGGGGGACGCGGGGGGTTATGGCCCACCGAGCTGCGTGGGCTCGTCACAATAGACGGCCCCGAGCTCGGGGACGGGGCGGGTAAAGCGTGCGGGACCGTGACAATGGTCCCTGGCTTTTATTCCCGCGCCCCTTCCCGTTTTTGGCTAGCAAGCCCGGGGGCCCGTAGGCCTGTCCACCCCGTGACTCTGTGGCGTACACTGCCAGTGAGCTGGGGGGACGCGGGGGGTTATGGCCCACCGAGCTGCGTGGGCTCGTCACAATAGACGGCCCCGAGCTCGGGGACGGGGCGGGTAAAGCGTGCGGGACCGTGACAATGGTCCCTGGCTTTTTATTCCCGCGCCCCTTCGCGGGCTTGGGTTTGGTTCCGACAGCGGAGTCCGCCTTGCGGCTCTTGCCGGAACTACCCTTACGTTTAGCCGTCCCACCGACGATGGCCGGGGGGGAGACCGTAGCTGGTACTCCCCTGCCCGATCGGTGGGACCGGCAGCGCCCACAGCTGATTGTGGCTGTGAGTGCCGGCTGGGGGAAGAATTAGGGAACGGCGCAGCGTTTCCCGCATCAACCCCCGAGGCTCCCGGCTGTCCCGAGTGAGTACAAATTCCCTCGGTTATGACAGACTGAGCTCTCGCCAAACGTCTCATACTGTAACTCATCAAAACAACACTCTACAAAACTCTACAATATCTTGTTATTCTGTTGAACTCTCTTGCGAAAAACGCAGTAATTTAAGTGTAACTGGGAGACCCAGAAAAACACGTCTTACCGCGAGCACCGCTAAGAGAAAAGAGGACGTTCACGGGGCACGCATGTGCGGGCTCTATGGGGTAGCCTCTGGAGGGCGCTGTTGGCAAACTCTTAGCGATTATACCTGCCGGTCTAGGGAATATGCAAATGTAGTAATTCGCTCTACAGGTAACGTATGAGCGCAGTAGACATTACATTTTTGCAATGTATTCACTATTAAGGGTTCACTTTTTTTGTATTCGCTTTGCCTGTTTACCATAGCGCCACCGGCGTACACAGGAACCCTCGCCTTTCACCTTTCCAGTGATTCCGTTGATTTTCTCCTAGGACAATTTTTTTTTCGCGCAGGTCTACTGCGCAGGTCTACTGCGCAGGTCTACTGCGCAGGTCTACTGCGCAGGTCTACTGCGCAGGTCTACTGCGCAGGTCTACTGCGCAGGTCTACTGCGCAGGTCTACTGCGCAGGTAGACCACCAAAACCACCCATTCATGATAATTCAAGCAATTGCCAATGGTGTATCCTACAGACCCCGTCGTGCACACAGTTGTTTACAAAATCTGGATGATATTTGTGGTTCAAAAGTGTTCATGTTTATTGTATACAAAGGATCAAGTGTGACCATTAGAAACGGAATTTCAGCGGAATTGGCTCAAAGATGTCGCAGAACTCTGCAGCTCGTCTTATTTTTCGCATTAGGAAACATGAATCTGTGTCTCTTCTCCTAAGAGAATTACATTGGCTACCCATTAACTCTCGCATTTCATTCAAAATGTTGTTGTTGGCATACTAATGTTTTTATAATTTTGCGCCACCTTATTTGATAGAGCTGTTAACATTGTACACACCATCAAGAAATCTTCCGTCGTTCTAATAAGAAAAAATTGTTTGTTATTCCACCAGTTTTGACCAGGTCATATGGTGAACGCAGCTTCGCTCACACTGCTTCAACCATATGGAACAATGGAACAATCTCCCGGAACATTTGAAAAATATTGATTCCATTGATAAGTTCAAGATTGCTTTAAAGACGCACCTATTTAACATTTAGGTCATGCATTTTTGTTTGAAACCTAGTAGGCCTACATCTTGTATTTGTATTTTGTTGTCTTTTTTCTTTCTCTATATACAGCGCATAGGGACATGTTTAATCACTATGTGTTATGCGCTATATAAAAATGTTTAATTATTATTATTATTAGTACATGTAATACAAAACAAACAACAAAAATTGCCTCTCGACTAACTCGCTCCGTTTGACGGAGGGGTAATCCACGGACACACCAACCTTAAAGACCCTGTCTTGCACATAAATTATTACCGGTATGTTTACAAAATCTGGAAATAATATTTGTGGTTCAAAAGTGTTCATGTGTACTGTATACAAAGGAGTGTGACTATTAGGTCGGGGTGGAATAGGGGGGGGGGGTGTTGCTTTTTAAAATACCCCAGGAGCTTTTTGCGTGGTTATTTTATCTCGACGGGAAGGTGCAATTCACATGAAAAAAAAAGAAGAGATTTGTAGCCACCATTTGCCTAACAAGCCTTGAACACACGGCAACTTAGAAACATTAATGAAAAGAATTGTATGTGATTCGACTGGTTCCGTCGAAACGTGGTGGTCTGATCTTCGCTGCAACAGTTAATTGAGCATGTACGTGCATGAAATAACATTGCCCCGTGAACAAGATGGCGCATAATACCGTGAAACACCTTATTTACCACCGACTCGGTTCCAGCAATATGTCCCCAAAATTAAAACTACTGGACCGGATCAAGTGATCACGCTGTAAGAAAGTTCTCGACGGTCGAAAAACGCACAATGCAAAGTCAAGTGAAAACCCTAGTTTAACCAGTTCGCGCCAAATGACGTATATAAACGCAAAAATGTCCCCAAATTCAAAACGGATGACGCATAAACGCGCCAAGTTCAAGTTCGAAAATGTATGTCAGCAGCGCGCAAGGCCGGAAATGCATGGGTGTCCCGGCACTATCAGCCTGAACCCGCTTGGGATCGAGTTTCGTTAAAAATAATCCCGCCCGTCGGCTCGGCGATGTTAAAATAATCCCGGCGCGAACTGGCGCGAACGACGCGTCGATGAATGTGAAGATTATCAGCCCCCGCCAATGATACGGGTGAGCACTTTATTTACCTGAAATCTTCGCGTCGATGAATGGTTGCGTAACCGTTACCGCGCGAGTTACATCATAAACGCTCACTTCAAACGGAGTAGAATGCAACACTGGAAACGCGCTGTTGAGCGTTCAGCTAATGAGCAATAGTAATCAGTGGTACGTGCGCGATTATGACGTAGCACTTGCGAACTGGATCGCTCTAATAATTAGCACTATATAGTAATCAGTAGTGCGTGCGCAATTATTACAATTATTAAGAAATTGACGATGATACAAGTAGAACAAGTCACGATTTGGAATCATGGACGGAAATGTTTACCATACAGCAAGCACAAATTTGTGGAAAGAGGGTTGGGCCTAACCCTAACGTTAGGCCTAGGGTTTTGGGAATAAAACGAAAACATGCATGACACAAAAACACAAGATGGCAAAACACAATGACTGTGCAAAAGGGTAAGACAGTCACGTATTCTTTATAACCGCACAGCACGCACAACACGCACAGCACCGACAACACACCGACAACACATCCAAAACGTAATCTATATTGACCAAAAAGGTATAGCACTGTAATATACACGATACAAAAGAGTGTTATTGTTCTTGAGGTTAAATTTCTATTGTAAAAATGATGTTTTTTTACGCGAAAAAAATATCTCTAACTAGCACGGTCGTTGGCCGCCATCTTGCCTTCGCGCGGAGTTGGCCTATACCATTTTATGTACAGGTGTGCAGAAAATGAAATTATCATGTCATACACAACAGAGGGCTCCCTGTACGGTTTTATGCTGAATTAAAGTTAGTTGGATTGAAAGGTGAGTTTTGGTATGACATGGCCTACCAGGATAATAATGTCTCCCCATATTAAAAATCATATTACATCTAGTAGGCCAATTAAGTCATATCAAATCTCACCTTCCATTCCAACGTACTTTAATTCAGCATAAAACCGTACAAGGCGCCCTCTGTTGTGTATGACATGATAATTTCATTTTCTGCACACCCGTACATAAAATGGTATAGGCCAACTCCGCGCGAAGGCAAGATGGCGGCCAACGACCGTGCTAGTTAGAGATATTTTTTTCGCGTGAAAAAAACATCATTTTTACAAAAGAAATGTAACCTCAAGAACAATAACACTCTTTTGTATCGTGTATATTACAGTGCTATACCTTTTTGGTCAATATAGATTACGTTTTGGATGTGTTGTCGGTGTGTTGTCGGTGCTGTGCGTGTTTTCGGTGTGTTGTCGGTGAATAGTAGGACCCAATAGCAGCAGTATGTACAATAAAAATGTATTACTTTTCCGGAAATTGTCTAGCTTGTCTGTAGTGGTAATGTTATCATTGTTGGCGCGCTGTGACCGCAAACAAAAATGATTACAACCGGCATGCATTCCTTTAATGTGGTGCGTGGGATTCTGGTTTCTGGCTTCGTTTAATGACATTCGACGATTCTTCAAAAAGAGTCCTGCGAAAAATTAAGTTTATTTTACTTTAATTGGTTGTTTTCCTAAAAGGTCATTAAACTAGGAGTGATATTTAAATTAGCGTTTTATTGAAGAAGTCATTACCATTATAATACCCGATTGGCACTTCGTACGTGGTTGATAACAATAAAACAAATTAAACAAATACAACAAGGGTGACGTCATTGTACAACTATACGCATCAAAGTTGTTATTGGTCGTGCGCTTTTTTCTCCGTCCCCCCCCCCCCCCCCCCAACGTTGACGAGAAATCGCCGCCGATTAGTCAGCTATCAATAATTGTCTCCCCACCACTCCCACAGGCTGCCTCACCCGACGTGGTATTTGTCACATTTGGAGCACATCCCTACCCCGCAGGCAAAATGTTATTGACAATCTGTGACCGTGACCCTATAAAGGGTAGGGCGCAGTGGTAGTATTAGTACAGGGGGGGGGGGGGGGGGGGCGGAGGGGGGGCCCAACAAAGTGCGCCACCAACGTTGAAATGTATGTCATTCGTTCTTCCACGCTCATGAGCCACACATCTCACACAGTAAATACGTATAGATCGCTACCGCGAAGCGCACCGTTGAAACACGTACAAATTTGCTCCGCGCTCGCTCTCCGAATTCAGTGATTCATATAACGTCCGCAAAGCCAGGTACACAGGCACGATCTACACGAATTTGTTTTGGGGCGATGTCATTTTCTGCCATTTTCATTCGAAAACAACACGATAAAACGCAAGGGGTTCACAGGCAGATTTTTTTAAAAATTCAGTATATCACTGCTACATCCTTTTTAAACGTATCCATGGAAAAAAGTGAGTGGGTTCGAAGCACGATTTTTCACAATTTATCGATTATTATTGCCCTTTTTAGGGGAGGTATTTGTCAACGTCGTTTTAGTATTTGTGCACAATCTCTACGTGCATCAACGGTACGTCAACGCTTAATTTTTTCGACTGCTTTTTTTTTATTTTCAATACAATTTTTGTCATTGGATGATAAAAATTAAGGTAAATAACAACCTTTTACAACTACAAAAGACAAGATGTTAAGATTGGATGCCAAAAACTCTTTATTTTTCGCGTGAGAAAATTGTTCCCCCCTATTTTGAGAATAGACGATACGTCAGCGTTGCGCAATCACAGTCTCGAAGGGCCCCCCCCCCCCCCTCCGCCCCCCCCCCTGTATTAGTAGTTGCCTTTCCGTGTACATGTAGTATGCCAATGCAGTCTACACTGATCACATGTTCCTTTCTCTATGGTCAGAAACAGCACAGCCTTGCATTCAAGGCTACCCTGAAGCTTGAAAACGTGATATAAAACCTAGGGCAGTCTACTACTAGCATAGAAAGGAACAGGAGTGGGAAACTGCAATGCAATTATGTTCTTACCGGCTATGACCATACCAGGCCCCAATGAGGCGCTGCAAGCAAGACCTGCGGCTGCTGTGGTAGTAGAGAAGCTCTGGATAAAATGAGGTACGAAGACTCCCAACGCTTTAAAACTTCCAACACAGATGAACGACCAGAGGAAACGAGAGAATAGGATCATCCATCGCCACGGTTGAGAACGTGTGGACCCGGCCATAGTTGTGTCATACTCTGCGTACTGCAACGCAGGCCTACATTGTGAAAACGTTTTTCCTGTTAACTCATAAAACTTGTTGACCCATGGATAAATGGTTGACCTATAATGAGAGATATAATAGTATACCTCTCATTATGCAAACAGCACGAGTGAGTGCACACGTACGTGCACAACAAAGACCACCGATCGAGCCCTGAATACCCTGCAAGAATGGGACCGAGCGACTCCCCCTTAGTCCCCCCCCCCCCATACCTGCAGAAGCGTAGCGACTGGGAGGGGGGGGGGGGGGGGGGGGGGGGGGGGGGGGGGGGGTGGGGGGGGGGGGTTGTCACACCCGATTGGGGTCACACCCCAATAATTTTCCTCAGTCGGCATTTCGAGCCTCAGTCGGCAACGTGACCACAAAAACTCAGTCGACAAAATGGGCCATTTGCCGACCGAAGCTCCAAATGTAAATATTAATGTCCTTACCTAAGTTAAATTTGATTCAAAAAGTCAGAGAAAAGTAGCCAGGAAATGCAGATTGCACCACCGAGCATCTAGAATACAAACAATTTTCGGGGCCCTTAAGCCGGCCCCTGGACCCCACACCGTAAATGGCTTCGCTTTCGCTCGGGTCCGAGTCGGCAAATTTACTTCCACCCCCCCCCCCCCCCCCCCCCCCCCAATAAAAAGGTCCTCGCTACGCCCCTGCATACGCCTGTACACTCCCTAGACTAGCGATACCTAACGCACCAACCCCCCTAAAAACTACAAATTATTATTGCTTATTATGCCCCTAAAATTAAATGCGGCGCTCTAGGGGGAGAGGGGAGGGGATAGGGGGCGGGGGGGGGGGGGGGGGGGGTAGTGTTTAGGTATGGGGGAGTGGGGTAGGGTGGTGTATAGGTATGGAGAACCATATAACCATGGGTGACTCTAAAGGGGGAGTCCATCGGCCCAAATCTTGCTGGGTATAGGCCAACCGTTCAAGGCACGAAGGCATAACTCAGACGAGCTTTTTTGTCAGAACCACTCAGTATTACCCACAACAGACAATACTAGAGAACAATAATGGACAATGATTTAAAGACAAAGGAACAAAAATACAGAAGTACATGTACATGAAAGCCGGCAGCATATGCTAGGACAAGAACAATTGAGTTATCATAACTGTTGCCCGACGGAAGGCCTTCGTTTCCAATAGTAGCTAGTACTAGCCTTACACAACCCGATATATATTACAAGAACAAAAATGTATAAATAAATAAATAAGTGTATACATATATTAAACCTGGCTATAATTTAAAAAAAGGAATATATGTTAAACTGCACACAAAGGTTACAAACAGACCTATATTGCATCAGTCGATGTCGTACAAGTGATTTCTTACGAAATGGATCGAGCGCCGAAGAGGCAGTACATTTTTTTACAGCTATAAACTACTCTGAATGAGGCTCTAATTATAAGCATCTACTGTAAATCTGTTAAACCATGGGGGAAAAAGAAGGTTAAACCGTCTGTTTGACCAGAGATTGCAAACATTGGCCAAGTTCGATCAAGGAACTCTAGTTAACTAGTGGTTAGTTTGTGACGTCATTAGGGCATGCGCACTAAAGTTGAAGTGCGAACGACTCTAGTCAAACTATTGATAACTGCCAAACTGGTTCTCTCTACTGGTTACCATCGATGCGACCAACCGCGGTAGGATGGTCGTGAATAGTCGACTAGACTAGTCCAACCATCGTCGACTAGCCTGAGTTCGATCAGAGTTAGTCAAGTCCTTGATCGAACTTGGCCATTGTTAAACGTTAACCGCTGCTCCGAAACGCGCTGCTCCCGGTCGTATATATATACGTCCCGAAACGTTACCGTTTTTGTTAATAAAACAAGTTTTTGCGTTTCTTTTACAAAAACTAACCAGACAAGAAAAATAAGACAAACGTTGTCAGGTAGATAGATATAAAATTAAATTGGATAAAATCTCCAATGCAAACAAAATACCCCAAAAGGTTTCCCAATATGTATCGAAGGTGCCGACATGGTCAGGTGTCGACCTTTTTTTTTTTTTGCAGGTGTCTAGTTGATGGGTGTCGAGTCGAGTTGGCAAAGTCTCGAATTGACAATTAGGTGTCGAGTTGACAAGGTGTCGAAGTGACCATGGCCGTTTTCTAAACCCCAGTTTAGACTTCTCCGGCTCTATTACCAAAGCCAAACTGCATAAATAAAACCTAAACAGAGACGAAGCTGGGGTTTAGAAAACGGCCCGGATAACTCGCTGTATATCTGTACTGTATAAGCAGCCTCGACTCCTTCATCCTGAGACACGCAGCGCTTTTACGAGCTTTCTACTTTGAGGGCGACAATTCAAGAGCCCGTTAACCAGTTCGCGGCGGATGACGTATATAAACGCAAAGTTTTTCCCAAATTTAAAACGGATGACGCGCATAAACACGCCAAGTTCAAGTTCGGAAATGTCTGTCAGCAGCGAGCAAGGCCGGAAATGCGTGGGTGTGCTTCCCGGCACTATCGGCCTGAACCCGCTTCGGATCGAGTTTCGTTAAAAATAATCCCGCCCCTCGGCTCGGTGATGTTAAAATAATTCCGGCGCAAACTAAGATGCGCAGCAAGATCGTAGCCGTAGTAACGAGGTTGCTGTACAACAAGAAATAAATATAAAAAAGAAAAATTGCCAATGGAGGGCGCTATGCCACTCTTCCTAAAAAAATGATGGTCTGGGTCCACTCTTCATGAACATGTTAAAACTGGTGGTTTAAATATTGTATACCTTGACATTACCCGACTAAACGCCCAAATGCGTGCGTGTTGAGATCATGATCAGACCAGTACACTTGTTGTACAGTCTCTATGATCAGGAAGCTGGGATTGGAAGGGAAACTTTGTATTCACTGATGATTCGCGACTTTGAAGACTACTTTTCAACTACTTTTTTGGTAAGACATAACTTACTTCAAAAAATGCAAGGCACTGTTTTGTGCGCCTTACAACGATTAACGTTTTGGAGCTCCGTAACTTCAACCCTAACCCTACCTAAATGCTACTTTTTTAATACTAGTAGTAAAAAGTAGTATGCAGTACTCTCACTGACTTGTGTGCAATGCCTGTAGTAATTTTTAGTATTTGGTACTTCACACCTTATTGCACTCGTCGTAGTACTTTTTAGCATTGGGTCCCTCTGCTTGCTGAGTGTGCATGGCCCATGTATGCTGTGTAAGGTGTTCTAAACTCTACAGCAAAAATTGTCACTTGGGACACAATGCCAATGGGTCAAGGCTGGACTACTGCATTTTTTGCCAGGTAAGTATTACTGGCCTGTATTGCCATTAGTATTTTGTAGTTGGCAGTATCTGTACTCTGTCAGTACACACCCAATCATCAGTCACGGAGAGACCCAATGCTACAAAATACTAAGTAGTATTCTGTAGTACTCAGTTCTATAGCCCAAAGTAAGGCCTAGGGGGTATATATCGTCGGGTAAATATCGCCGATATGTCGATATATTGAAATAAACCTATTATAATGGTTAAAAATAACTCAAACGAGCTGTTAATTAAACCATGGAGGAATCTTATTCCTCCATGATTAAACGCTGTCACACGACATGTGTGAATCGTGGCGATTCCCGAAAATTTAAACGTCTATAAAATAAAACTATAAACAGAATGGTTGCTGAAAATAGACGCGACGGTGAAAATGCTTTGTCGTCTTCCACTAAAATCCAGCCGCCGATCAAGTCGGAGGGGGCACTTGCGGTTTTGCACAAAGATAGATTATTCTGATTGGCCAATTTTCATCGAGGGCAACGAACTGGGCGCTCCTTGGAAGAAAGGTTGTGGCGCTGGTTCAACAAAACCTAACTGCCAAATCCTATTGGTCCATGACTGATCAGTTGGAGGCTTATCTGACAATAATGTAATACCTTTTTTACTATGTGAATTCCGCCTGGTCGGTGCTGTCGGCACTCAAAGCAACATGGGCCACTTTCCCAACTATTGAAATTCCAAAGTAATGGTGGGCCACATGTTGGTCTACTTGCTACAATGTATACATTTTGTAGGTCAGCTGTCAATCATTGTCTGGATTGCATGCTTGCTCCAACTTGGAATATATTTGGAAAATACTCCCGAATCATTCTCCCGTGGTTTTATTTTATTCCTCGTGCACTATAAAGGTGTTTATTAAATATTATGTAAAACTACACCACAGAACCACTTATAAATTGAAAAATGTAACAAGCTCTTACAATTTCCACATCTTTTTTAGGGACAAATTAAATATTATGGTTTTATTAAAAAACACCCAGCAGATTATTTATTAAATTTGAATAACCACTTCTTATTAGGACGTTAATAATAATACTCGTTTTAATTCAAAATCATGCCTTGATTTCTGGGTCTTAATTTAAAGTATTTCAAATATTCATGGCTCAGTTTTAGTATCCTGGGGTCCGCCATCGGGATTTTGTACCACCTCGATTTTATTTTTGCTTATTTATTCTTGGCTCGTATGGGTTTTTAATAACTAGCCTTGTAATTTATGGGCCACGAAATAGATCGTTTTTGTCAAATACAAGAAAAATGGAAAACAAATCGTATTAAATTTCCCATTTAAATCTGTTGGAAAAATGTTGAGGGGCTCAAAATATTAAGTGTTGAGGTCCCGTTTTCTTTTTTGATCTTTTTTAAACAATGAAATTAGAAATAGATATTATTATATAAACCTGGAATTTATTTTGCTAGCCTCGTAATTTAATGGTGAGGTGTATGTCGATTTTGTTAGATACCGGAAAAACCAAGAATAAATCGTATTATTATTTACCCCTGAAATCGGTTGAAAATGTTTTGGAAAATCCGACAAATAAGTCTTTAAGTACCCTTTATTTCTTTTTCTATAAAAACAAGGACAATTTCATAATTAACCATAGGAATATATTTTTTTTTACGACTAGGGTTTCGTAAATAAACAGGTTCAGGGTTTTTTAACCCCTTTTTTATTTTTACATCTTAATACATTTTGCAAATGAGTACGGCAAACCTTTTTTAAAATACTCGCACTCAATTTAATGACCATCGGTTGGGCCAAGAGATAAATAAATTCGAGGAATACACCGGCCAAAGCCTTTTAAATACATTCTGTATCTGCCAGGCCAGGGTTAGTGTAAGTAAATACAATGTATCTTTTTGGAGATAAGCGGGCCAGGGCAACATTCTTTGAGTAACACTTTGTGTTGAGAGAACGTCTGCGCTGCACTAAAAGCTAGAGAAGAAAGTCAACACCCAATAGCAATGAAGAATTTGTTAACTGGACTTTAGGATTGGATAACGATCTTGTCACTGGGGAAGTACTAGTACTAGTAGTGAGCGGCGCATCGGCCGCAATTGGGTTTGTTGACAAAGGGTACGTTAAAACGAAGGCGTAAGTTACAATAACTTTTGCCGCACATTTCAGTGAACAAGTTTTTCGTTTGTTTGCAAGCAGTTTTAATACATTTTGTTAAATATCGACTATATCTTGAGAATATCGTCTGGGTCACGATATTTCGATATTTTTAAAACCAAAGTCGATACTGTCGATATCGTCTTCAGTATCGTATCGTGACGATATTATCGTGATATCGTCCAGCGCTAGGGGTTAGGGTTAATAAATATAATATTTTGACTATTCAGTATTCTCGCGGTCGACATGACGTCATGAAGAGACGATCTGTGTCCATAGCAACATGCGTTAAACCTCAAATATTCCCCTTTGCACTGAAGTGCAAAAAAGACATGATGGCTTAAATTTCAACACTTCTAGAAGACGGTGAAGGTAACATTTCTTTGCACTGGCACTGTGGCAGTCGGTTTTTACTCAAACATTTCGTGACGTGATCTGGCTACTAAAATATGTGACCTGTCATCACAAAATGAGCGTAAAGGGGTGGTCGATTTTGAGATTATGTTTTTTTAAAGACTAAATCCCCAACAATCAATTCAATTCCAAATTTTTCAGGACGATCAGATAAAAAAAAAGTTTTTGAGACAATTTTGATTATGCCTTTCTTTGCGCGTTCACACAATTTCTCGCAAGAAATGCCCATTTTCTCATAATCTCTGTATTAAGACTCCAGACTAAAAAATAAAAATTAAAAAAATATTGAGTATCAAACCTCCAAGTGATACCATTGGAAAGCTCTGTTTCCACAGAATTTAGAAATACCCATATCTCATTTTTTGGTAAAATATAACGACAATCTATCGATGCGAAAATAGTTTTTTGTGTTGCACAAAATGCGATGCCATTGAAGGTGCTCCACCTAAACCCCTGACTTATTACGTGTGGCATTTTCGTTTTTTTTTAACGTTTATCTTTGTAAGGCAGACGGACACAGTGCCTTACATTTTTGGGAGTAGCCTAAGCCTAGCCCCATAAATGTGGTTCAAATACTGGACTTCCTCCATAGAATAGCCACACAGAGGTGGACACGGATGAATAAAAGGTACAAAAAACACGATTTACAATGTATTTTGTTTTCGTTCATATTAAAAGTTTGTATTATTTAAGGAATAACAGTGTTGGGGGATGACCGCTGGTAATGGACCGAGCCGAAGGCAAGGTCCATTACAGGGGTCATCCCCTAACTCGGCCATTATCACGCAGTAATTACCGTGTCCTCGCACTGTTATTCCCTTTAATAAATACCTTTTAAGAAGAAAAATGGTAAAAATGCTCAAAATTTCGTGACTTTCTTTCGGTGATATTTCCATTGTTTTGTTTTCATGTTCAGGGGCCATATTTTAGCTTATGCATGGTACCCTGTCTCTTCAATATGTGTTGTTATTATTACCCATACTTTGAGACCAGACTAGTTGACTACTGATGCCCACCGTGCATAGCAACCCGCTAGCAATAACAGACGACACGCACATTTTGAAAAATGCCGCGCGTATAGATACAAACGTTCTACGCGTACATTTATAGCGCGCAGTATCAAGATTTGACGCGTCCTTGTTACAAGTTACCGTAGAACTGTTGCATTCGGCCAATCATTGGCTTACATGATGCTTGATCAATGCTGGTTCAGGGAACATTTATTCGCTTCTTCTTGAAAGCCGGTCATTACTACAAAATATATAGGTATTTATTTATTTATGGTAATTATATTTAGTTTGTTATCATTTGATCAAAGCAAGACCTATTGATATTTTTTGCTGCAAGTCAGCTTTGATGAATTTTAAATCTGCCATATTTCTTTCTTATTCTGCATAATTAATTTGAAGAACTTTTTGTGCTATGAATGTTGTTTTAAGACCAGACTATTTTATTGTTTGACAAACGGTTTAAGAAGAATTGCTTAATTGAATCACTTACCTGTACTGTAATTTCTCTATGTGTTAGTGCACAACAAATGTCAAAGGCTGGCACAACCTGTTTTCTAAATGTGCTTAATGAGTGACAGCACAGGTGATTTATAATTTAAATTTGGCGTAACTCAAGAACGCTACATCTGATTTACATAATTTTTGTTTTAACGGTCGTCTATTTCAGTATTCTATTGGTGACATCAATTAACCTTAACTCCCTACCAAATTTGTATTACACAAACCTGAATTCTGCAAAATCCTGCAATTCCAAAGTTCCAATTCCAAACTCCATGTATCCTAAATCCTATCCTAAAACTCCAATATCCTATATTTATTACTGGTGCCCCTCCCTGAATCTTTTAAAATTCTGCAGTGGTTTTACCATTAAGCAAAAACGCCCTCAATCCTGCAAACTCTTCAGTGCATCAACATACTGTACATCGTGTACAGGTGAATTTGGAAGATTTGGGATGATTAGGGTTAAAATCTCTTTAGATATATTTTAGATTTTGGTGTTGCCACCCTACTTTTATCATCTCAAAATGTTTATGTTTATCATTCGAAGACATACCGGTACATGTATTTTCTGATTTTAACACATTGACTACCAGTATGGGTTAGGCTATTTAACCAGTTCGCGCCGGATGACGAATATAAATGCAAAGTTTTCCCGAGATTCAAAATGGATGACGCATAAACACGCCACGAGCAAGGCCGGAAATGTCTGTCAGCAGCGAGCAAGGCCGGAAATGCGTGGGTGTGCTTCCCGGCACTGTCAGCCTGAACACGCTTTGGATTGAGTTTCGTTAAAAATAATCTCGCTGCGAACTGGTTAAGGTCAAAATTTTAAACCAGGAAACTAATTGTGGTTGTAAAAGGAGCATAACTTTCTAAAAAAGGTTTTTGATTTCTAACAGTTTTGTACACGAGAACTAAGCAATGTCTCCACTTAGGAAACAACAATGTAAATGTGTGTACAAAATGTACATGTACGTATGGGTGTACATGTACATGTACTGTGCAATAGGTAAAAAAAAACGAAATTAATAATAATCGGATTAAAGAAATGTTTTGGTACATGACATGTAGTCAATTAATTTTACCGATAGCCTTGAACTTCAATCAATTCATTACTGTGTGTGTAAAATGTAGTACACGTGTAGAAACGGTGCATTGATTTGTGTGGAGAGCAACCGAATGAGAGAGAATTTCTTCATGGACTGTGAGAAGCTCCGTCATACTTTGTAATTAGATTGTGGCCAACAGAGATCCCCAGGTGTAATTACTTTTGAATTACCGGGGAAGAACTGGGTTACATGCAATTCAGTACTTAATTAAAATGAGACTATAGATTAGCCTTCTCAGTATGTTGTACTGTAGCTTATGTACAAAATGTACATGGAAGAGTTAGGGCTGTCTTGATTATATACCAAATATTTGAATATCAACCGAATATCCAAATACATGTAGCTTTTTGCCGGTATATTGTGAATTACAGACTCTATGAAATCCGGACTCATTGGTAGTATTTTGCATGCTTAAAGGTAGTATACGGGTACATTTGCAGTTATCAAAAATATTTACTACCAAATTATTAAGAAATATCTTACTCAATTGAAAGTAAATAATGATTCTAGGCATCCAGCAAAATTATCGCGCTAGATATACTGTAATTATTCCGAAAAATGTATTTTGAGAAAGAAAAATTTGCGATCGCCGGACGGCGATCGCGAAAAAACAAAGATAACATAAAATAATTGCCCAACGCCGGTTGAAAACAAACGCTGTTTTTTCAAGCTTTTCTCGGCATCCATGATTGTAAAACTTTGGAGAGGTCAGTTAAACGATATTTACTATGAAATACAACCCCCAAAATCTACCCATTAACCCTACCCCCCCTAGGCCTTACTTTGGGCTAAAGAACTGCGTACTACAGAATACTACTTAGTATTTTGTAGCACTGGGTCTCTCCGCGACTGATGATTGGGTGTGTACTGACAGAGTACAGATACATTTGTACTGCCAACTACAAAATACTAATAGTGGCAATACATCAGGTCAGTAATACTTGCCTGGCAAAAAATGCAGTAGTCCAGCCTTGACCCATTGCTGTGTCCCAAGTGACAATTTTTGCTGTAGAGTTTAGAACACACTACACAGCATACATGGGCCATGCACACTCAGCAAGCAGAGGGACCCAATGCTAAAAAGTACTATGAGTGCAATTAGGTAGGGTTAGGGTTAATTATAATTCAAGCAATTACCAATGTTGTATCCTACCGGTACCTTTAAAACCCTAACCCTCCAGGGTATTTTGGTTAGAAACCCTACCAAATGCATCGTTTGTTAAAGTGACTTGTCTACAGTGTGCAGCAAGATCCATCAGGTCAGAAATCTCAAGGTCAAACTGCTTCAGAGTCTGCGGTCACACAAAGCAGCAGAATCCTTCTCTGGCATTGTTCAATGGGGATTAGCTCTCTCGATAGTCTTAGACTGTGGTTGTTTATGCACTGGTGTTGACAACAGAATGCATCAAAGTGCACCAGAATTGTTTACCTGATGCATTGCGCTGGTGCAAAATTTCTATAGATGAATAGGTCTTCACTGGGAATTTCACGAATTAGATTTTTGGATTTTACTTAAATTACTCAAAAACTATGATTAGGATGTGGGTTAGGGTTAGTGTTTGGGTTAGGGTATAATATAGGGTATATTGGGTCGAAATGTCAACCCAGGAAAAAAATTATGGTTAAAATGGGAGCATTTTGAAAAACGTGCTCGACTTTCTAACCATTTTGTACACGAGAACAAAGCCATGTCTCCACAGTGATACAAAAATGCAAATGTGTGCATCTAGCAGTGTTTGGGTTTTAACCAGTTCGCGCCGGATGACGTATATAAACGCAAACATTTCCCCAAATTAAAAACGGATGACGCATAAACACGCCAAGTTCAAGTTCGGAAATGTATGTCAGCAGCGAGCAAGGCCGGAAATGCGTGGGTGTGCTTCCCGGCACTATCAGTCTGAACCCGCTTCGGATCGAGTTTCGTTAAAAATAATCCCGCCCGTGGGCTCGGCGATGTTAAAATAATCCCGGCGCGAACTGGTTAAGGGCAAATCCACGAAAAGTGGGAAAATTGAAAAAGTGGAAAATTACTTGTACTAAAAGTGCTAAAATGAAAAATTTAATATTAAATGAAAGAGGCCAGCATGCTCCACAACATAATAGTGAAAAGAGAAAAGAAGATATACTTTTTGTACAAGTAATAGGAAAAAAAGTCAGATTTTCACAGGGGTCTGATTTTTATATGACACCGGTTTGAATTTTCAAAATGGAAAAAATAACAATGTACTTGTGTACATGTAGGGCGGACATGATATGTCATTTTAATTGTAGTGTTTTTTATTGTCAGATGCCACATTTGGTCGTCTAACTTGTCTGGTCGACGTCGCTGTTTCTTGCCAAGTGCCATCTTATTATTGCTACCGGTACATGTACAACATGTAGTCAAATCTCATTGAGAGCCCAATGCTAGGAGATGCTGGAGGCGAGAGTGATTGACAACTGGCAAGAAAATGAAAAAATAGAAAAAGGATAGAAAGCTGAATATGCAAGCAGTGGTGCTTGGCGCCGCAAAGTCCAGACTTGCAGGGTTTCAGGTTGATGCCCGACGTGACTACATGTACCGGGTACATGTATACATGTACATCTAGACTTAAACTGTAATTTACCCAACTTATGTGCCGTAGGTTTTTTCAGAATTGTCAGAACCTAATGGGATACAAAAGTATAATTGTGCATAATAATGTGTTCCATATCCTGCATAATAATTCAACTCTCCTCAGCGGCAAACAAAAGCGTTGCAGACACTTTTACAGCGATGTACTAAACCAGTAAATGAAAAGACAGACCGTGACATGTGAGACAAACATCTGGCAATATTTGTTAACGCTAGGATACACCATATAAAGTTTGCAGATATTGAAAATAATTACTACCGACTTATTAAGAAATATCTTACTTTTTTGAAAGTAAATAATAATTGTAGGCATCCAGCAAAATGATTGCTCTAGATATCCTGTAATTATTCAAAACAACTTAATTTTAAAAACAAAATTCGCGATCGATAATAACATAAGAATAACTGCCTGACGCCGGTTGAAAACAAACGTTGTTTTTCGTGATTGTAAAACTTTGGACAGGTCAGTTAAACGATATTTACTATAAAATACAACCCCCCAAATCCACCTATTCCTGATAATTCAAGCAATGACCAATGGTGTATCTACTTTAACCCTAACTCCCTAGTCCAGGCCTTCATTTTAAAGGAGCGCGATCGCGCTCGCGCTCCTCCGCGCTCCTTAAAATTTTTAAGGAGAGCAAAAAAAAGCGCTACTTACAATTTTAAGAAGAGCAAAAAAAACAAAAAAAAAACGGTTATATGTTACGGTTTTTCTTAAACAACTATCAAAAGATAGAAGAAAAAATTATCTAAAAGCCCATACCTCATTTAACTATTTTCCAAAATAGGAAAATAGAAATAATGGCTTTTTCAAACAAAAAACAAACACACTTTTAGCCCAAAACCACAACATGAGTTCACAACCCAGGCTCTGTTTTCCGCACTACCGCATCCGAGCACCCATTGGATAATACGATGACCAATCACAACACGGTATCATCCACCATGCCACGCCGCTTTGCACGCTACCCATCTTACGTACGCAAACCGTACATATATACCCCAGAGAATACCAACAAAACCAGGGAAACATCCCTCCTAAACATCTCATCAACCAAAACAAACCAAACGGTTTTTCTTGCCTACAATGTGCCCCACAATCCGAATATATTCATTATATTCATATACAATTTCCGCATAGGAAAGCCATCTAGTCTTTCGTGTTCGCCCATTCCATGTATTTCGGACATAACGGGCCTAGACTAATTCGCACTTAATTAAGCCATACAAGTCACAGAGAGAGAAATGTCACTGGATGGGAAAGCGTCATCATTCTCTTAACCAAAAGTTGAACTACTGGTGAATGTTGTGTTCCTTTTCTTGAGTACTGTATGTGTTTATTAAAGGCATAGACACCTTTGGTTGTCATTTTGAGTAACTACAGATAGTGTCCAGGGCCTTTAAACTTGCGTTTTGTTAGCGAGAGCAAATCACTCTCCTTAATTCATTGTTTTGATTTAAGGAGAGCGATTTTAAAATCACTCTCTTTAATTCACCTTTTGATTTAAGGAGAGCGATGCACAACTCTCCTCAGATTTATTAAAATGAAGGCCTGCTAGTCCCTACCCTTTTTTTCTTACACATCACTACAATCCTCCAATATTTATTACTGGTGACCACTGCCCGAATCCTGCAAAATCCTGCAGTGGGTTTACCATTGAGTTATGAAGCAGCCAAATATGGAACAAACAGCTGCTAAAAGTGCCCTATTAGTATTACAACAAGGGTCTGCAGTGCACACATGACCATCGGTATGCAAATGTTTCCTATCCATGACACATAACTATAGAGCATAGACCAGTGTCAAAGTACAAATTAACAAAATAACAATTACCCAAGTACCCAAGTACCCAAGTACCCAAGTACCCAAGTACCCAAGTACCCAAGTACCCAAGTACCCAAGTACCCAAGTACCCAAGTACCCAAGTACCCAAGTACCCAAGTACCCAAGTACCCAAGTACCGGTACATGTAACCTAAATCCTGCCAAAACATCCAGCATCAGTTCAGGCTTTATGACCTGGATCCTGCATTATCCCCCAGTGGCAAAACCCCAAACGCCCTCAATCCTGCTAATTCTGCTAATTCCTCCGATGCATCAACTTTCAAGTGACCTCAATCCTGCAAAATCCTGCAATTTGCAAAGAGGAATTTTTGAGGAGTTAGGATGGTTAGGGTTAAAGGTTGGATACACCATTGGTATTATTTTTCTTGAATTGAATTATCATGAATGGGTAGATTGGGGGTTGTATTTTATAGTAAATATCGTTTAACTGACCTGGTCCGAAGTTTTACAATATTGGATGCCGAAAAAAGCAGGAAAAACAGCGTTTGTTTTCAACCGGCGTCGAGCAGTTATTCTTTTGTTATCTTTGTTTTTTTGGCGATCGACGTCCGGCGATCGCAATTTTTTATTTATAAATTTAAATTTTCGGAATAATTACAGGATATCTAGCGCAATCATTTTGCTGGATGCCCAGAATCATTATTTACTTTCAAATGAGTAAGATATTTGTTAATAATTCGGTAGTAAATATTTTCGATATCTGCAAATGGTGTATCCCACCTTTAAGCATTGTTCTCAAGCTTAAAGACTGTCACTTTTTAAATGATATATAGTACATAAACTTGTAAGTGGAATTACATGTACAGTACATGTTGGCCTAATGTACATACTTGGAAGCAAAATGTGCTAATTGCGTTTTTATTCTGAATTATAAAAAAAAAAAAAAAGTCTTGCGTCTCAGAATTAAAAATCAAATCGCTGCTGGCAGATCATAATCAAATCTCTAGTACATCGTGGCTGAATGCCAAGCAGCCTGGTCAAGCTGTACTCCCTGAGTGCAATTTTACAAATTTGGCCGGGGGGATATAAAGTATTATTCTACATTGTACGTTCCAAAGGTGCATTTATGAGAATCTTGCCTGTACACATTTTTTACCATGGAGAAAGCACCAACCAGCCCACTTCACAGTTTAACACTTAATTGAATATGCAGCATAACTGTAAGTGCTCAATTTTTTATTTACATTGTGCAGGTCGTTGTATAAATTTGGGGTCAACTTTTTATCTCTTATCTCTGTTCTGATGACACAGTGACGCATATTATTGTATGATTCTGATCTAGTCTGTATTTAACCCTAATCCCCTTGCTAGGAACCGTACCCGTCCTTGGAAATTCCAATAGTAAACTGTACACTCAAACTGTTGGACTCTGATTGTACGTGGTGGTTAAACCCAAGGGTGCAGAACCAACTGCCTCTAAAAACAAGTACTTGTACCAAGTAGTACAGCCCACGACGGGTAAGGCATGCTCTCGTACGCCGCCATCGGCCCACCGCGCAAATCAGATTCAAAATATAAAAATGGCGTATACATGTACCGCATTTTGGAAATGAATTAATCAAATGATTGAAATGAATCATTTTCACATTCAAAGTCATTCATAATACATGTAATATTCTTGAATTGGAACAGGGACCAGAAATATTTAACTTTTTTTTCTTCAAAATAAATGTGACATTACTCTATGGGCTCACAGTAGAATTAGACATGCAGGCCTATGTACACTGTACACTTGCATGTAACTACATCTACACACAAGTCAAACATAATTGTGTGGACATTTCTTTGAATTTGTGTAGAGGATCCTGGACCAAATTTCACCAAAATACTACTTTTCCTCGCACCATGAAAATTCTTTAAACCCATATTTGTGACTCATAAATACCCTCAAATGGTCCTCTTCACTTTTCCCTAATATAACCCTAACCAATTTTACCTCTAGAGCTCTTTTTAAAGGGTTAGGGTTAAAAAAGGGGAAACATTGTGTGGACGTGGGTTAGTCCACACAACGTTTTCAGTTTGTATATTGTGTGGACATCTTTTGTTTGCAAGTCCACACAGTGTTTGCAAAGTTGCTACATGTATACATAATGTACATTGTATGTTGGAGTTTTCAGCAAGTATGGTTTTTTTTGATAATAAATGTGACCTGTCATCGCAAAATGAGAGTAAAGTCGGAAATATTGAAAATTGAGATATTGGTATTTTCAAATTCTTCCGAAAGAGAGCTTTCCATAACACTTGGGGGTTTTGCGATAAATACCTTTTACAGCGGTCTAGAAAGTCATGGGTTTCACAACACGTGTTTGTGAGAAAACTTACTTTAAACATCTTAAACCAAACACTACATGTACATGTAAATACGCAAACACTACGCAAAATCGCGTAATTTAAGAGGTTTTCGATCATCTGATATTACCCCAAAAATTGGAATATGTAGAGGAGGACTTGGGCTTTCCAAATTACGCAAAATCTCACAATTGACCACCCCTTCATATTTTTACTTTGGATGGCCATATCTCTGAATCACATTGTGCGACTTTACTCTCATTTTGTGGTGACAGGTTACAAATATGCAGTCCTTACAGAAAAAGAGCAACCTGCAAGTCCGTGGGCAAAAATGTCCAGGGGCCCACTCTATACAATATAACAGTTTTCCCTCTGAGAGAGAAAACAAAAAAATGGTCACTGTATCACGCACCACTGCCTTGACTGAGGATTGCACTCTGTTTGTGCACACTCCATCTCGCCCACTCTGGACTGTTCATTGTGTGACGGGCTTTTGAGTCTGTGTGTCCTTTCTTCGGGAGAGGAACAGTACGAGTACGTATCGCAGTTGTTTGTGTCAGGGAGCAGCAGTTGTCGGATGAAGCACTTCTGTTGAGATTCAATTTGCAGCGCTGGCTAAGGACAGTCACAACCTAAGGATACGGATACAGTGATATTGTGTTGTGGGGTGTACTGCGCTAGCTCTTATTCAAGTTTGGATTGGCAAAAGAATGGTGAGTTAAGGATAAACCGCTTATATCTACAGATTGATTGAATTGGAAGGGATTTTGTTTGTTTTGTTTAGTTTCTTCCGTAGTAAAAGGGTTTTTCAATATCGAAAGCACGTGGGCGTTAAGACACAGCGGATTTGTTGTAATGATTCAGGGACGCAGTGTTTTATTGTGTGCAGTAACTTGTTATATGGTATGTACAATCATGGTACAATGTACATTGTAAGCATCGCTGCTTTTTTTGACCAAATACCTAACTGTTTGCCATTCAGAACAACAAAACAGCGCAACCTTGAAAAATTCTTTCCCAGTTTAACCTGGCGTTTTTACACAATCAATGCAGTTTGAGGTGCAGTTTAATATTCAAGGAAAAGTTCATGTACCGGTGCATGTACCGGTACGTAGTGTACATGTACCGGTATGGTACTGTACCTGTATGGGCATTGACGGTATACAAGTGTATGTGAGCTGTTCTGGCAAAATGAGACGGAACTGGGCAGATGGTTGAATTGAGGGTTCTCAGGTATTAGAAAAGATGATAACATTCTCCTTACAATGCTGTTTTTTTGTACAAGTTGGACATTCCGTTCACCAGTTATGGTTGTTTAAAGTCAGCATTTATCAACATGTCGCAAAAGTAAATTGTTGAGAAAAAAGGCCTTTGAGGTTTCGAGTTTGGTACACGTCATATGGAAAAATGCCAATGTTTTTTTTTTTTAATACTTTTATTACACTAACTTCCATACTGTTTCTTGACAAAATATAGTTAGTAGACATACCAAAGATTACAAATATCAATAAATCTGAAAAATAAAATAAATCGGGAAAATACAATAAATCGCCCACTATTAATTATTGTTCAGTTTTCTCCACTATGCCCAGTGCCCAGTTCCATCTCATTTAGTCAGAACGCCTCACATATTTGATAGGAATTTTAGTTAATAGAAGATTTTGCTCTGCGACACTTGTTCCTGTCAATTTATCTGAACAATGGACATCATTTAGAGTGAGACACACACCGGGATATTGTAGATAATGTTTCCGACCAAGTGTTCATGTATGTACACAAAATGCAATTTCCACTCTGCTACCAGTACATTTGTATACCAGGTGTTTGTCATTGATTCGTCGTTTGGTAACTTCCTCTATTTACAGACGTCATTAGAAAACACTGGGTTTGTATACTCTACATGTACGGTGCATGTTATGTGAACTTACTCCATCCATCATGTCTATTCTCATTCTCTTTGACATGTTTGTTGCATAAATTTATATTTCAATTAGTTTAATGTGTATTCTAATTACATGCACCATGAATGTTTGTGTAAAGTTCTGTAAGTCAATTGTACATTGTTGATTTTATTTTGAGGCACTTGTTGCACAGTTTTGCCCAGAACCATAGTTTATTACATGTGTACCGGTAGCTGATAGTACAATGCATTGCAAAATTGTTTTGAAAAAAAATGGACAGTATTAACTGTAGAGGTTTTTTATTATTACACTCGTTTATTTATGTTCGGTACATGAGAGTTGAAAGAGCTGTCCCAAGTATACCGTACTGTATATTCAGCTCTTCAGTTCAAACATCAACTGTACATCAACCTGTACGAATGCCAACAAAGTTTGAATCACATCGTAAACTCTACGAAAATGTACAAATATCATTCTGACAGTGCACAATGTACCTCATTTTGCAATTTCTCTCCTTTTTTTAACATCCTTTCACCATGGTAATAGAGACACGTCAGTGAGTCATATGCTCTAGTATCTCTCAGGCTAGGCATCTCTTTTGCCTAGATACTTAACATACTATATGGCTTTAAAAATACTGTATGTCTTTAGGTACCGGTACCTACCCGTATACTGTACAGGGGCCAATTTCATAGAGCTGTTAAGCACAAACATTTGCTTAGAATGAAAATTCTTCCTTGTCAAAAGCAGAGAACTTTACAAACCAAATTTGTAGGTAACATATAATGTTTCCGACTTATATTCAGTTTGTTTTTGCTTAGCATAAAATGCACATGGAGTTTTGGCTGGCAACCCGTTTTTTTTTAGCAAGACCTTTTGGTGCTAAGCAAATTTTTGTGCTTAACAGCTCTATGAAATTGGCCCCAGGGCCCAATTTCATAGCGCTGCTTATCAGTTAGCGGAAAAGTTGTGCTAACTTTAGCAGAAAAATTTGCTAACCTTAAGTGCTATTTCACGGCGTTTTTGTGCTAACGTTTGCGCGCGCATGGAGATTCTACTGTTACGTCACTGATTTAAGCAAATTTTCCCGCTAGGTTAAGCGTGCCTTTTGCTGCGCTTACTGCTTACGGTCCCCATGAAATAGACGGAGGCTCGGTTAGCAGAAAATCGTGTGCTTAGCAGCGCTATGAAATTGGGCCCTGGTACCAGGAGAGGGGAGAGATGCTCATATGGACTGGCAACTGACCTCATCTCCTGGGGCCAATTTCATGAAGCTGCTAAGCACCAAAATAATGCTTAGCATGAACATTCTTCCTTGGCAAAAACAGGGTTACAGATCCAATTTGTTGGTGATGTATATTTTGCAGAGAACTTTAATTCCTAATTCGCCAGCTCAAACGTAAATAAATTATTTCCTATTGCGCCCGTCGTTTCTATATCTGAAACAAAGAACATTATAGCACATTCGAATACAGATGTAAACTGAGAAGGCACATCCTCTATACGGAAATAATACTGGTGTCAATGGGTTAATGATCATTTTATTATTTTTTAAAGCTGACTTTTTGAAGTGAATTATTCGAACTGAGAAGAGGCAAGCCGCAAACTACAAAGTAAAACTGAAAATTTTGAGGATTGATTTGAGGCTAAATCACATTTTTTACAAGGTGGCAATTGGTTTTTTTTCCAGCATCTATGAACACAAACTTTTAAAATAGGTCATCGTCACCAAATTTACTATATGAATCCCCTAATCCATCCAAAATTACAACAAAAAAGAGCAAAAAATGGTGTACATGTACAATGTATGTCACTGCACTACTGGTAGATCTGTAAATTAACACTGGAAAATAACACATAAAATTGTGTGCATTTTGGTGTACAGGTGTAAAGCATTTTTGTGCATATGTGACCTGTTCCAACGAAACCCGGACAAAGTCGCACAATGTGTTTTGTCACAAAGTACTCCTGAAGTCATTTACGAGGTACTCCTGAGGTTTTAGGTTTTCCTAAGTCACTCACTATTAATCTACAATCTCCTCAAATTTGAACAAAATCCGTCTACCAGAAGTGTTTTTTTTGGTCAATTTTGTGAAACATTTGTGTATAGAAATAATATGCTTTTCTAAACTTCAAAGCTGTTTATCTCATAATTAGGTTGTCAGGGTTTTATCACTAAACCCAGACCCCAGGGAAGATAGGGTGGGGGTACATACAATGTATGTAAATGATACATCATTTTAAAGCTGAAAACCTAGAGAATTTGAAAAAAGCAAAATCTAAAAAAACTAAAAAGTCGACTTTGTCCGGGTTTCGTTGGAACAGGTCACATATAATGTACAGGTACATGTACACTGTCAATTATGAAGTGGTGATTGGCTGGTAATTGAGACGGCCATTTAGAAAGCTGTCCATTAATTGTCATCATTAGAGACCTCTTCAGTTATCATCCCAGGGTCCCTAGTCAGTAAATTGGCTTGAAACCTGGAGTGCGGCCAGGTTGAAAGATGGGCAACTAATTAATGATGGTACCCCTAGAAGGTGATGACAGGTCATAAATATCAGCCTGGAAACGAGACTGTAAACTTCTTCTGTGCTTACTGTGGGGATTTTCGAAACCTTTGCCTCGTCATCAGCTTCGCCTCCGACTTCTTGTTCGAAATATATAAACAATTTTTGACATTGCACACATTTTCATTTTAACATGTTTGTACGTACATTACATGTGTACACGGTAAGTGTTCACAGTAGTTAGGTACATATACATGTACGGTACATACTAATGTACATGTATTGCAGAATTGTAAAATTATCGGTAAGAAGAAAATGAGAAAACTATTCCATTGTGCATACTGTGTATCTACCTGCATGTGTACAAATAGGGTACACAATGTAATGCTGGTACAGGTGCTTTATCAATACAAACACTACAGTTTCTTTTACCTTCCACATAGTGAGTCTGTAACTTAACCAGTTCGCGCCGGATGACGTATATAAACGCAACAATTTCCCCAAATTCAAAACGGATGACGCATAAACACGCCAAGTTCAAGTTCGGAAATGTATGTCAGCAGCGCGCAAGGCCGGAAATGCGTGGGTGTGCTACCCAGCACTATCGGCCTGAACACGCTTCGGATCGAGTTTCGTTAAAAATAATCCCGCCCGTCGGCTCGGCGATGTTAAAATAATCCCGGCGCGAACTGGTTAAAGGTAGTATACACCATTTGCAGATATCAAAAATATTTACTACCGAATTATTAAGAAATATCTTACTCATCTGAAAGTTAATGTTGATTCTGGGCCTCCAGCAAAATGATTGCGCTAGATATCCTGTAATTCTTCTGAAAAATATAATTTTATAATGAAAAATTCGCGATCGCCAGACGGCAAGCGCGAAAAAACAAAGATAACATAAGAATAACTGCTCGATGCCAGTTTTTCGTGCTTTTCTCGGCATCAAACTTTGGACAGCTCAGTTAAACGATATTTACTATAAATACATGTACAACCCCCCAAATCTACTCATTCGTGATAATTCAAGCAATGACCAATGGTGTATACTACCTTTAAGCAAACTTGCATGATTACAAACCATTATGTCTCTTAGTTTCCAACAGCTGAAACGCTTTGATAATTAAAATAGATACAGATGTATATTTAAACCAGAGGAGATATTTTTTCTTTGAAGAATTTACCTTCCACGAAAAGTCCCCAACCATGAAAAGTACCCAACCATGAAAAGTCCCCAACCATGAAAAGTCCCCAACCATGAAAAGTCCCCAACCATGAAAAGTCCCCAACCATTAAAAGTCCCCAACCACATTGCTCGGCATTCCTGAAATATTTACAGCGGGACAGTTTTATGGGAAGAGGGCGTCATGTATAAATGATATCCAAGAATGAGGTATCCGTTAATAATCACTTGGTGTTTATGTACCATATGGTGTCATCATGCCTGGTTGCACTGGCAAATTCAAATTCACTGCATGCAGCGTGGGTTGAAAGTTGGACTTTCTTCTCTGCCTAATTCTTTTTGTAGAAATTACAGTATTTGCCTACATACATGAACATGTACTGTTCAGTTGTACACTAGATACCGGTACAAACAAATGTACGTACTGGTATGGCTATGGCTATGTACATGTGTATGTACAGTATGTAGATTGTAAGAAGCCACAAATTTGTACATTTATGTAGTGTACAAAACATATCTGTTCAATTTGTGTAATTGTTGATTTCATGACAGCTCATACCGGTAGGGACCTCACGGTGATACATGTATACGCACTATAAGAATGATTTGTTATTATTATTACTAATTGAACAATAGTGTACATTTGTACATGTATGTACTCGTATGCATACAAATACTACACAATTTATTCAGGGAAGAGCTTGGTGCTGTACATTTATTTTGGGCGGAAGATTTTTCAGTCATGAGATTTTTAAGACTTTAACATTTCATCAATTTGTGGACTTTGTTTTATTATTGACAATCCCATCCCAGATAGTACCTGTGTAACCATGGCAACCTTTAAAAATGCTTGTGCAGAGATGAGAAACAAAAGTAATAGAAACGGTATCGTGTGCAAGTACATGTAGCAATATTTAAGAGACATGTGTACATGTACATGATTGCTAGAAGCCATTATCGATTGAACTGTAGAAATTAAGCCACTGGATTGTCAATTTGTGTTTTCATTGTCGATCGTGCGGATTTGTGCCCCGAAGACCAAACCATCCATTAAAACGCAAGATATTAAGTGGACATGTACCGGTACATGTACAGAAGACCCTGCCTCGTGGACGGAAGGAGTGGATTATACACGTTGTAGTATCGATTCACAGGATCCTTTATCAGGAGGCGCATTAAGAGGCAGCAGGACAAATGTAATATTTATGAGACTTTGCCGCGTAGTCGTCTAGGCATATTTCAGACGAGATGAACCGATGTTATCTTCACACTGTATCCGGACTTTGAGTACTCTGTTAGGTTTTATGGAGCCATATGTACATTTGTAACTTGATTTTCAACTGTCGGCCCGCATGCATGCATATAATCAGGGTCAGTACTTTGGCAGGTTTTGGTGGTAAGCTTAGATTGGGATCATGAACGTAGAGGTTGGTGAATTAAATGCATCAACCTTCCAAACATGGGTGTGTTTACATGTGCTTATAAATGCTATGTGCTTTCAAGGTATGTACATGTACAGCAATTTCCTTTTTATATTATTGTTAAAGTGACCTGTTTTTAAAACCAATTCATGTCGTTTTAAAATTTTTTACCGGACTCAGGCGGCAGAATTTGTTCACGAACGTCGACCTTGGCAGGCCCAGGCTGGCAGTCCGTGGGCAGCACACCCACACAGGCCAGCTGCGAGCCTGTCGCTGACAGATATTTCCGGCCTCGCTCCGAGTTGCTTGTGGCGTGGCTTTGATGAAGAATGACACCATTTGAATTTTACGTTCTCTAATAACAAAACTTTAAAAAATTGCTTTATGTTATACGTTTAATATTTAAAACAATGGTTTAAACACCGTTCAAAGTCATCATGCACTGCCTTTTGAAGAACATGTCGATCAGGATAGCAATTATCTGTCTTTTCTAAACAAAAGAGCCTGTCCCCATAACTAGGTGGAGGCTCGTACTGCCATACACACGAAGCTGACTACATGTACCAACACAAAATAAAAAGATCAAAATGTCCTTTTATGTTACAAGTTTCATATTTTGCAATATTGACACTTTAAATATTTACAATTTTCGTTTTTGTTCGCTGAATCTAGGAAAGTAACGAGTGTAAATTATGAAATATAAAGCTTAATGTGTTGGTTAAATTTTAGAGTATAAATCTAAGTTTCTTTCTTTGAAACACTTTCAGTGGAAATTTATTTGTCTACATTGTAAAGGCAGTGCCCTTTCCCCATGATAGATTATCCTTCCCTTCTAAAAACACACAGCTCCCTGGGCTCACTGGCAATTACAGGGCAGTGGCAACCTAATCCAATAAATCTTGAATTTTGTTCAATCAGAAATACATAGTATGCCTTTAGATGCCTTCGGACAAGGAAGGAAAAGTGAGTTACTGTAGAGGATGCTGGAGAAGGCACTGGCCATCTACATACTTGTACATGTACAGAAGGCAAGAGTGTCATCATTGCGTTGCTGAAGCATTTATCAACGGAGTACACAGGGCTAGCTAGGGGTGTATATCTTGCAGTGATGGCAGAAGGGCAATTTGTCAGTTTTTATTGTAAGGAGGGCTGTGGCCTGCGCCTCAGCACTTTGGAGTTGTTAGAGTGGGTTAACCAGTTGGCCCCGGGATTAATTTGACATTGAACTGGGCCCTGGCGTGGGTTTTTGTTTTTTTCACGAATCTTGAGACAGGTTTAGGCCTGCATCTGTGGGTAGCACACCCTGATATTTCCGTTACAGTTACAAGATTTTGTGTAGAAGCCAAAATAGGCTAACTGTTTGTTAGCCTAATTCGTTTACTATTTGTAAAGAAATTTTCTGCTACAATAAACAACGATTTTGTGCTAATTACACGTACAAGCAGAGCCATGCTATTGTCCCAGAATTGTATTTTCAATATTAATTACTGCAACCCCAACCCTTAAAAAACACTGGAAGGTAATGATAATGCACTATACCGGTATGTACCGGTACATAATTGAGGTGAATTCATTTTGGAAGAGTCTAAGCCAATTACCCAAGTACATGGTACATGTATGTTTACTTGTACGTATACATGAAGGGTACATGTACGTTGATATCTCAATATTCAATTCTTTGGACTGTTTTCAAAATTATAAAAATGTAATCTTCTAAACGAGCTGAATGCAGTCAGCATTGAGTGACAGCTAACAAACTGTTCAAATGCTGAATGCATGTCACACTCACTATTCACAAGTTTTAATTGTCAGCATTCTTACACAATGTACTATAGGCATGATGTACAAGTACATACATTCACATTTTGTACATTTATGTACTACTACCAGTACATGTACATTGTATTCTGTAATGTACAACCATTGTATGAAGAATGTTCTTCTAAGAATAAGATCCTGACAAACACCCTCAGAATGAAGAGGTTAGCAGAGGGTTAACCCCCCCCCCCCCTCCCCTGCAGTGCGGGGTGATGAAAGGCTGGGAGTCTGATTACTGAGGAGATGCTTCCTGGTGGGGTTGACAGAAGGATGGGGGGAAACCAGAGGGGATAAAACTATGTACACCATTGGTAATTGTACATCATGATATGTTTTTTATTTTAGCACAAAAATCAGATCATGCTATTGATCAATGAATATGAGTTTGTACAACTTTACAAGATTATTCAAAGTAAAAAATGAAATGACTGAACAAGTTTTGTGGTGACTTATTGCAATGTAAACCTTTTGGTGTCCCCGTTTAAACGTGAAACATGCAATATTCATTTTTCTTATAGATTTATTGCGAATGTTCTTTATTTCTATTCTCTAAAAAGGTAGCAATTAGGTTGAAGGTTCTTACATGTACTAGCTGAGAAAAAAATGTTACAAGAAAAGTGATTAATTGATTTTGGGTTTGTTGAAAATGCGCATGTCGCAAGATGGTACTAATTTTTACAGAATCACACATTAAATTGTACATGTACTGTACATGTACATTGTGTCTTGTGTTTCCATAGTATTTTCCCTAAACATTTCTGTTACGATATGCAACCTAATAATATGCAGCGGTGTTGAAATTTGTTCCTAACCTGCATGATGTTTTGGTCCTGTACACTAACGCAAAATCAATAGTAAATTTAATTTCAGCAGGCAAAGTAATCAAGAAACAAATTTTGTATCCAGTGGCGCAAGCACTTACTGAAGATGCTTGGATTTGGTTTCCGTTTCTAGTCATCTTCATTGCCTGATGTAGCCCTCCGGCGAAAGAGCCAAAAAAAAAGAAAGAAAAAAAGATACAGTATTCAGTGTCCATGTCGGGGAAAAAACACCTTGCTTTAATCACACATGATACTGGTACTACCCCCGGGATACTTTGGCATTTCAGTTCAGGCCGGAACGGCGCGATGCGTTGCTTATCTTCCGAGGAATTGCCTGGCTTAGCTTTCAGTCTAATCTTACCTGAGGTGATGTGAATTCATTTGCCCGGTACATTTTTTTATAAATCTACTGCAGTTTTTTTTCCTTTTTTTTTTCTTCGTCTTATCGTTTCGGAGTCTTGGCATTGACGGATGGAAATTGGAACTTAGCGGTTGCAATAAGATTACCGCGGGATTTACACTGCATAAAATGGTTTGCGTGATTGGCTGTATTATGCAGGAATAGAATGCTGAGCGTAATCCAATTGTCGTGTTCTAGCTGGCTGCTTGCTCTTGCAGATGGGGCCTTGGCGTAATCCGCTTCAGCCAAAAGCCAGAAAAATGATACAAATATTTTTCCCACTTCTGTTTACATGTACACAGGTTATCTGCATTATGAATACAACATTTGCTTATAAATGCTGTAAATTCCATAATTGTTTTGTTTGTGCCCAAATATTGGTTATACTATAGGCCTATTTAAAGTTTTGTGTTTGTACCTGGTACATACGTACCGGTAGATGCTGAATAAACCAAATAAAATTGCTGTTCTTGTTCCCTGACCCTATAAACTCCTCTAGTTTATACCTTAGTAGATGTTGGGGACTTGTAAGGTCAGGGAACCAGACTACACGTACATGTATGTACTGGCTTGCACTTATTCACATACATGTGTATCAGTAACCAATCACAAACAAAATGAGGACTGTCATTATTTGGCAGATAGGGGACAGTTTTTGGGGGGGAAAAGTCAGTTTTTTCCAATGGCATTTAGGCGACTGTCGTTGGAAATTGGAAATTGATACAAAAATTTCACTTTTTGGAAAATGACAGCACTCCAAATGTCATGGTTTTATGAAGAAAATAATTTTTTAATAGTAATTTGCTCTATTTTCTGATAATAATACACATAATGGTCCCTGTACCCAAATTAGAAATAATGTACCATAATTTTTAAACATTAGTCAGAACCCAACTGGTGCCTAAATTTATAGTATTTTCAGCAAAACAAATAAAAAGATACAATGTCTCGGTATGTACTAGTATAGTGGCTTTATAAACTATGTAAACCATACAAGTATGTACAATGTTTGTAATTCATTTTTCCTGTAAACATGTTCCTTACTGACCTGTACAACATACTACTGTACATGTACATGTATACCGGTACCGTATGGACTGGTACATTTGGAATACAAAATGTCATGAATACATACTGTACGTATGCGTTTGTTTATGATGTAAATAGAGGACACATGCCTGGCGACACGAAGGTGAATTGGGGTTAGGGATAGAATCGAAGACTACCTCGATTGAGATTCGTATACAAAACCAACAAGAGCCTTCGAAAAAAGTTGAAGTTGAAACTCCTTGATTTACACCATAAACAAACGTACAACCTGTACATGTACAAGTACAATATGTATGTAAACATTGTAGTTCAGGGTAATTCTTCCCCTATTTAAATTTCAACCCAACTACTTTATAAATGCCCATTTACTACTTCAAACTTCCCTTAAATGCTCAAACTGTATAATATCCAGAGGGTAAAACCAGTTAGGTTCTCCAGTTAGGTTCTCTTTGTATTGATTTCCTTATGGGTGCACCTGTAAAAGGTTGCATTCAGGTCGCTGGCATACAAACAAACACTGTACAAGCAGTGTGTCAAATAAAACCTGTCAATATCTGGAAGGCCACAGGGGCAACAAGAGCCTTCTTTCATAGAATATATGTGTTCACTTAGGGGCCATCCAAAGTTGTCAACAATTTTAAGGTCGTACAGAGCCTACTTTTCAAGACCCCCCTCCCTCCCCCCAAAGTAGTACTTTTCAACATTTAGTCCAAACACGTCGGTAGGGCGCGGTGGGGCATTGCGTGCACGATGTCCATGCACAGCTGTGGGAACGAGTCGCAGTACAGTCGTGTCAAAGGTTATTCATTCACGTTTGGCACATTCGCGCGCTTATTCAGGGCTAGGGCATCAATGTGTGTATGTACACCGCATGGTTAACGTTGCACTATACGAAATCATTGACAACTCGGTCGCCACGGCATGTAGTGGAGGCAGCGTCAAAAATCTCATTTTCGCAAGCTACGTATAGCTAGCCAGCTGGGACGCATCAGGGTTTTTTTCTCGGAGTTGCACAATAGCTGTTAACAAGGTATAACCATACCTGCCGAAGCAATCATTTTTGAACAGCGGACTTTTTATCGCTTCTGATTTTAACGTTGAAAATTCTTTCAAGATAAAAAAAGACCGGGAAACAAAACCAATTATATAATTATCTTTTGCTGATTGTACGGTACAAAATCAACATTTTATTCACAATTTAAAGTCGTACGCGGCCTCCGACCCCCTCCCCCCTGTCGTACGCTTTGTACGACCATTAAAATGTTGAAAACTTTGGACGGCCCCTTTCGTGTCAGATTCTGTGTACGTATACGTATGTACAATGTACCAGTACACGCAAAGTTTTTTCCGGAATACAAAACAGATGATGAAAAAAACACTCACGAGTAAGGCCGAAAATCTTTGTCAAGGACCAGCTCGCAGAGAGTGAGGCTGAATATCAGGGTGTGCTACCCACAGATGCCAGCCATGAACCCGTTTTACATGTACAGATACCGGTACATGTAGATCAAGGTTCATGAAAATTTATCCTGTGCCTGGGCTGGTCAATGTCAAATAAATCTGGGCACAAACTGGTTAAAATTAACACTGCTGGGTGGGTTCCTTGTGTAAAAAATAAAAACATTGGTGGTGTTAATTGCTTTGTATAAAATTAAAAAAAGGATTATGTATACCGGTATGTACATGTACAATATGTCCATGTACAGTACTATAAAGTGCTGAGTGAAAAATTGGGTATAGTTTGTTCACATTCACAATTATCGGCCCATACTTCCAAATCTCCTGGGAAATTTTAGAAGATTTCTGGGGTTGAGGAAGGTACAGCTTATTACATGTATTAGCCAATATGGGATTTGGTGCCCTGTGACAGGTAATAATTAGAATACATGCTGCTGGATAATTTGCATTCGACACCACTGGAGACATTGTAGCAAGAGATGCACTTTTGTGTACACGTATTCGCATTTTTGTATCACTGTGGAGACATGGCTTTGTTCTCGTGTACAAAATGGTTAGAAAGTCGAGCACGTTTTTCAAAATGCTCCCATTTTAACCATAATTTTTTTCCTGGGTTGAAATTTCGACCCAATATACCCTATAGGCCTATTATACCCTAACCCAAACACTAACCCTAACCCACATCCTAATCCTAGTTTTTGAGTAATTTAAGTAAAATCCAAAAATCTAATTCGTGAAATTCCCAATGGAGACCTATTTATCTATAGAAATTTACCCTCCGGAGATGTTTTGTCTCCATTGTACACATTGTGTTCATGTCTCCAGAGGGTACGGTATTTCGCACCAGTACCAGTACCAGTATACATGTACATGATAAACGCGTTGTTTGGTCCTGGAAGTGCATTTTTAAGACCAATACAGAATATGGATATGCATACAAAAAGTACTTTGTACACGTGTGTACATGTACAAGGGTGCAAAGTCTGTAATAAAGGTCAAGTACTGGTACCATATGGCATGGTTCAGAAAGTGGTTAAAGTTTACACTTGCTGGTACTAACATAATGATGTATTACTCGTATGAAGAAGGTGTGTATACATTTAGTTTGTACATATATGTAGGTTTTTCCTAGCCTAGCATCACTGACCGTCACTGCGGAATTGACAAATTAATTAATTTAATTATTACATTTCATTACCCAGGGTGAGCCCAGAAAGTTCAAAACTGGTCTTCATTGGGGCCCTGCATATATCATTAAATAAAATTTGATAAAAAAATACATCAAAAGGCATCAACAAAACTGTAAACTGACAACTAACAATAATACAAATAAATACAACAAAATGTTGTATTTGTATTCGGAACACCAGAACAAAGCCATGTCTCCACAGTGATACAAAAATGCGAATACATGTTTTTGCGGAAGTTCACAGGCAATACTTTCAATGAAACCTGAAATTATGTAATATTAGTTTGTATGCGTTAATTTTCACTGGCTGTTTTACCGTAAATTATGAATTTATTTATTATTTATTTATTAAAATGTTGAGTTTTCTCTCAGTTCTTTTCAGAACCACTCAAAAAAAAGAAATGTACATGTACAGTACCACATACCACTCCCACAAACAACTTAAAATTATTGCCTTTCACCATGCAAACCTTTACACGTATTGGTATATTACATGTACATGTACATGTATAACTTTAAAATGAATTTTCCCTTGTTTTCCCCTACTCCTGCAGGCTGCGCTGAATGATGTCTCCCCTGTTGTTGGCCAGCTGACATGAGGCGCTTCGTATACCTGGTCATCCAGGCTACCGACAGCCACCGAACACTCCCTGCTAGCCTCCTACAGGGTTCATAACTCCTCGTTCCTCGCCTGTGTGGGATTTTGGCAGACAGGACCCAGCGCTATGGCCCTGCGCAGGCAGAAGCTGATAGGCATTGGTCTTATGTTGTTTCTACTGTGGAATGTGGCAGCCTATTTGTTATTTACACGGCAGACGGACCAAAAAGGCGAGAAACCGGTGAGACGCGAATTATGGTCTTTATTACTCGATACTTTTACTAATGACGTATTTTGTGTGTTGGGGTGTTTGTTTGTTAATTTGTTTCCCTTTTTTGAAGTGTGGAAGGAGGGGCGGGTAGCCTGTAGGTTTTGTTTGCTTCATCTTCGGCTTCGGTTTTGCCTCCGACTTCCGAATCACTGAGAAGCAAATAGAAATATGAAAGCAAATGGAAATTTTGAACTTGCCTGTTCATATCAATGTTTCTAAAGTATATCAGGCACCAACATGCGGCTGGAGTTACTGCAGTTGGGAGCCTAAAATTGCCTTAAAAGCCAAATACAAAGACGAAACCTAGGATTAAAAAAGGCCCCTAGGGAGCAAGAGAGGTGAGGGGAGGGGAAGTGAGGGGAAATTTGCCTTTTTATTTTAAAGGGGACCGGTTTATGCAGTAAATGTTTCTTAGAAACATACATGTATTTTGTGCGACTTTCTACTCTTAAATTTGTTAAACTGTACTACTAATCTTCTTGAAAAGTGTCATTCTTACAACATTTAAAACGTTCATGTTTCCATGTTTTTCCAGATCACCGGAAAACACTTCAGTTTTAAAGTTTGTTTGTTCAAATTGAACCTCGACGTTGCTTATTGAAAACATTTGTGGTACATGCTGACACAACAATGAATCACTATTAACCAGTTTGCGCCGGAGGCCGTATATACCGGTACATGCAAAAAAAAATCCCAGATTAAAAACGGATGACACATAAACACGTCAGGAGTAAGGCCGGAAATGTCTGTCACCAGCGAGCAAGGCGGGAAATGCATGGGTGTGCTTCCCGGCTCTATCGGCTTGAACCTGCCTTGGCTCGATGACGTTAAAATAATCCCGGCGCGAACTGGTTAAGAAATCACAAATTACAAAAGCAATACATTGTTTTTTCGCACAATAACAACAAACATCTACCACGGAAGAAGGTATGAAATAACAGTACTTTACAAATTTCAAAATATTTGCAGCCCGACAATACAGCCTACATGTATTTGTTGTATGATGGCAAAAAAGCACCCTCAACAAATATTAATTCGTCAACCAGGATTGCTTTGTGAAATTTAAAAGATTCAAGTAGTAATTCTACATGTAGTTGGTGTCTGTCCTTCTGCGTGATGGCGATTAATATCCCGATTATGCGACATTGCAGATGATTAAACTGTGTGACACCCTTGAAATGTGTGAAATAGCCATGAAATGAATTAACGAACCAAACAGACGGTACTAGCTTTAGAGTTAGTCAACTAATTAATCATAGCAAGGATCGGTTAAATCAATCGTGACGACATTTTTTGCACTGTATAGGTACGGTACAGATCATACCCGGTACAATCCGTGTACAGTGTAAGTGTAATTACTGCTGACTGGTTCATTTCAAATCAAATGAAATGGCGTATGCACTGTATCTTTGGCACAGGTACCGGTACAAAACATGTACCGGGTACATGCATACTGTACGTGTATACTGTATAGGTACCTGAACAGTACTACAAGTACATGTGCAGGGTAAACATACCGTAAAGGCCGGTTCATACTTCACGCGAAAGCGAATGCGATACGAATTTGACTTCACAAAGCATTCGCTGCGAACATTCGCCCAAGTTGAAATGTGTTCAACTTTTGCGATTTCGCATCGCGAAAACTCGCCCTGACGTCACAAATTCGCGTTCGCGTTTGCTTTCGCGCCGAGTATGAACCGGCCTTAACTCGTACCTACGACATACAGTTAGCTGAACTGAGAGATGATAATTATGTTCACCATGTCCTAATATTACAGCTTTGTAATAAACACTGTATAGTCAGATACAGGTAAACTTCAAGGGCAAATCCCAGAATGTGAGTTCTAAAGTTGTTAGAAGTTTGGTCTTACTTCAGAGCACATTTCTTTTTTAATTTTGTTGGTACATGTACAGGTCTACATGCGTTGTTTGTTTATGGTGTAAATGGAGGATACATGCCTGGCGACACGAAGGTGAATTGGGGTTAGGGTTAGAATCGAGGACGTCCTCGATTGAGATTCGTGTACAAAACCAATGATAGCCGTCGGTAAAAGTACGAACAAAGGAAATTATCGAGAGGAACAAAAGAAACTCCCCGATTTACACCATAAACAAACGTGTTATGTGGCTTATGTACTGGTATGTGTATACAAAGTACATGTACCTGTATGTTTCCTCAACAAATTAGTAAGTGTACAAATACATGTACAAAGTATACGTGCGAAATGAAGTTTTGTCCATCCTGATTTGAAAATCATTCCAACAATTAGTGATGAGCATGCATACATTATACGTGCACTTTCAGACATGCTGTATTTTACCAAACTGGCTTATTGTGGGAATCCCTATTTTATCCAACATATGATAATTCGTTGTTGGTAACCATGACGATTTGCTTGTGTTTTTCTTTCAGCTGGACGAGTCCCAGGGACTGAATGAACGGCTGCAGCGTTTACAGGAACAGATGCAAGAACAGTTGCAGATAAACGAACAGCTCCTGCACGACATCGTACAGCAAAAGGAAACCATTATTAAAGGTAGGATACACCATTGGTAATTGCTTGAATTATCATGAATGGGTGGATTTCGGGGGGTTGTCTTTTGTAATAAATCTCGTTTAACTGACCTGTCCTAAGGTTTACAATCATGGATGCCGAGACAAACGGCATTCGTTTTCAACCACCGTTGTGCAGTGGTTTTTATGTTGTTCTTGTTTTTTTTCGCTATCACTGTCCGGCGATCGTGATTTTTTTTAATATAAAATTAATTTTTTTCGGACTAATTACAGAATATCATTTTGCTGGATGCCTACAATCATTATTTACTTTCAAATAAGTATAATATTTTCTAATAATTTGGTACTAAAATTGTTCGATATCTGCAAATTATGGTGTATCCTACCGTACCTTAAGTAGGTAAGTAGGGCATTCATTTCCGAATTTGAACTTGGCGTGTTTATGCGTCATCCGTTTTGAATTTGGGGAAAACTTTGCGTTTATATACGTCATCCGGCACGAACTGGTTAAAGGAGTATTTCCACAATATTTGGGGGGGACAAAAACAAATATAGTTCAGGCACAGAAAAAAATACATGCACCCCAAAATGTATATATAACACAACTGGTTTTTTTTAATGGAATTTTGGTTTCAAACTATTGTAATATGTCCATGCAGCCTGCCGAATTTAAAAACATTACTGTGCATGTACAATGTGTGATGTACATGACATTTTGGGTATTTTGAAAAATCTTGTCCAACCAAATATTTTGTAGAGTTATCTCTCTTCCCTGCCATTCTAAGCATGAGAAACAGGAAAAAATAGTCTGCGATTTTGGGTTTGCTTGTGTGGTTTTGCCAGTTTCCCCTAAAGGGCAAATGGCACATGATGCATTTCCAGAATTTCTTAAGGCCATTAAAAATAAATTGAGTCTATTCATCATGTCAGTCGTTACGCGGAACGTGCACTTGTCACGTCATGTGAAGTCATGTTTGTGAAATTGCATCAGGATGGCCAAATTCTTCAATACCTAATCAGTTTAGAAGTTGGGGGGGGGGGGGGGGGGGGTGGGGTAAGGGTGGGGGTGTTTAAAGGGATCGTATACGTTTGGTAATTGGAACCCACTGTTTGTTTCAATCCTATATAGTTATAGATATATATCATAAAACTAACCTGTAAAAATTCATTTTAAAAGGTGGTAGCGATTTAGAGATATTGCGGTTATGTTCACTCAGGAAGAATAATCTGCATTGGAATACACAATCTGAGAACGTCACTGCAGTAACGCTTCTCAGATTCAAATTTTTGGGGATAAAAAGTGATATTTTTTTTCATAATCGCAGTACTTCGAAGTGGAAAGTTTATAAAAATGCATTATACTATCCAAAGCTGCTGTACTTCTTACCAAGTAAGTTTTTATTGCCATAAATTTTTAGAGTAATTACCAAACGTATACGATCCCTTTAAAGGGCGATAGAGCAGATTTAAAATAAATGTTGGCGCCTAACTTTGAAAAGGTCAAACAGAATATATGTTATTAGTATTCATATCATGCTGATATGACTTTTGGTGTTCGATTGTGGGTGGGATGTGTACGGGTATTTCAAAATTTGATTCTATTGCAATTTACTATTTGCTATTTCCATTTTCTAGGTAGAAAGAGATCCCAAGATGAGCCCAACCCCCAGGCAGCCAACGTGGACATGGCAGCCCAACAGAAACCAAAGTCCTCCCAGACCAACCCATTCCAGCTTCCACTAGCCAAACAGGTCAAGTACCCGTACTCTTCCTATGCCATTCCAGTATTGATGATTGCCTGCAATCGACCCAGCGCCATCACAAGGAGTCTGACTAATCTGTTGGAGTAAGTGCCAAAAGGCAGTTTTCAAAACCATAGCTTAGGCTTCGTCTCTGGCTCCATCACCATTTCCAAACTGCATGAACAAAGCCAAAGACGGAGACGAAGCTGAGGTTTGCAAAACGATCACAGTGAGGACTACAAACTACCTCAAGTATCTATTTAGGGTTTTGTAAGAATGAGTTTTGCGTTTCAAGAACAGACTGCCCAAACCTGACCCAAGGTTATAAAATAGCAAACCAACCTCCATGCCTCAAGTCTAAATGTGCCCTCCGGATACATTTGACTTTCAGAGCTCTCTAGTCTGTACAGTCACTTTGGTCTTTTATCATACATTTACAGCCAATTCATAATGTATCACCAACTCGAAAATGTCACACAAATTGACTGATACTGTATCACTAACCGATAATGTAACGAAGCATTGACTGATAGTGTAGTAAAATGTGCTACACTAATGGTAAATTGTTATTACATTATCAGATCTAACCGATAACAGAAATTGACTGAGAGTAGTTTGTTGTTGTTGGAATTAGGCGGACGGGCATAAAACTTCCAGTTAATTTAAGCCCTTTTATCGGCTTCCGAAGTAGGTGAATTGCAATTTAAATAACAAGGAATCCTACGTTTTATAGCTAACCAAACTGGCCAAATACCAGAGTAAACTGGCGATTAAAGAAGGCAATAACATTCAACAAGGGATGACTTATCTTTTGCCTGGCCATAGACATCGATGCCCCACAGTAAACTATCACCATGCATGACCATACCATGTGCTTTCGTGCGTGAACCGTCTCCCTCATCAGGAAATATGTTCTTTCTTTTTTTCTGCATTCTGGTGATTGAACTTGTGACTTGTAACTAATCTGTTCATTTCATAATTTTTTTTTCCAAACTTGCATTTTCTCCTCATGTGTTATTTATGTGACATTATTACATCTTGTAACATTGACTTTTGTTTCTTTTGTCCAGAATTCGCCCATCTTCAACTCAGTTTCCAGTCATCGTCAGCCAGGACTGTGGACACCAAGCCACCGCCGAAGCAATCCAGAAATTTGGCAACAAAGTCACTCACATAAAGGTGAGTATTTTAAACCGACATGGTACATTCTTAGAGTCACTGTAAAATGTGAGGCATTATGGCAACATGAGACGGAACTGGGCAGAGTCGTGGAGAAAAATGAAAAAAGAAAACTGAAATGGGGAATGTTTGGTTTTCAATTTTCAGATTTATTCATATTTGTAATCTTTGATATGTCTATGTACATGTACACACGTGTTTTGAAGTTCTAGTATAAAATATGTGAAATACAAGTTTTTTTTAATGAAGTACGTTTGGCATCTTTCATTTTCACGAATACAATATTTAAACCTTTGTGGGTCTTTTTTCTAGTTTGTTACTGTTTGTGATGTCCATGAATGCAAACTTTAAACAGGCATTTAATTCGTCAACAGAATATCCGATTAAAGTGCAACAAACAGTACTGTAAGGATAATTGTATTTTCTTTCCCAACACCCACAAAGCAGTTCTGTCTCATTTTGCCAGAACGCCTCGCATTTGATCCAGAACTGTTAAATTGTTTATTGTCCCAGCACTGTGCATGCATGTCCGAGCATTGACCTCCATATAGATAGACAGTCACTTTTTGTGAGTTATTTCATGAAATTTATACATTGAAAACTGCAGTTCAGTGAAGCAAAACATACTTCTTTTTTGAATGACAATCTGTGAAATTTTGTCCGAAATAAAAAATAAAAATTGCCGGAAATTTGTGTTCTACAAAGTGTACCTTGAAAAAACCTAAACATATTGACTTCACAAAAATATTGACTCAGTAAAATTTGTTAAACCCTAAACTCCAACAGAAAATCACTAATCTCATTCTTCCTCTAATGGATTCCAATACGACTGTGCTCATCAACGAGCCGTGCATTGGCAACACGCGTGCCCGTTTACAGCCAGAGTCGCGCTCTATCGCCGGTCTCGTGGGTAAACTACGGTAGACCCTCGCACGATAGGACTGCTAAATCAATGCCCCGGCCCCACATTTCAGTTTCCCATTACCCACCTAATCCATTTGCTGGGTGTCCGCTGAGGGGATTGCGTTACCTTCTTGACTACTTCAGTGTCCCTGACTTGAATGCTGAGTGGCCGACCAGCGTGTCTGCAGGGTCGGATTTTCGACTGTGGCCCATACTTAGAATATTCATCAGTGCAGTGAATAGTTTTTTTTCTAGATAACGGCGCTATACAAGTTTGTATTATTATATTATTATTAATAAATCATTAAAGGTTTAATCCTTGCCTCTGTTTTAGTTTTTTAGAAACGTGCTTGTTTAGTTCAATATACTTTTTTGCCTTTACAGAATTATACATTCCTCGGACCAAAAACAGTAAATCTAAAAAAAGTACAAAATTTGTCTATGAATATAAATTCTATTACAGCTTCACACGAAGGAATTAATTGATAAAATCGTGCGAAAGAAAAACAGTGACTGCAAAATTAATTAAAATACTAAATGTGTAACCCCCCCCCCCCACAAACACTTTCTATTAATTATCAAATAAAGCAGCTTGGATTCTTTTTTTGCAGGTAGATTTTTTCCACCTAACCTTGTATATTTTTTATTATTTGTTCTCCACACTTTCCACCCTTGACGCACACCAATCTACTAATGGGTTTCATAAGCCCGATATTGCCATTTTGCAAAGTGCATTCACTTGGAAAGCACCCATTAGTCGCAGCTCTATGAATAATTGAGGTATATCAATATGGTTTTCAACCCGCACCACTGCCACCTGCCCGTTATTAGTATAATAAAAAAAAAAACTAAAAAAAACCCTGCAATTCCCGTGGGTCGCATAAACAGAGGAGATAGTGAAGATTGTATCACTTTTCATATTTCACGCATTAAAAGGAATTGATTGTTCCTGTCATATTTTTTTTTTCTTTCACAAATGCAATGTAAAGGCATAATAATAAAATGCGGTGCTTATAGCGTTTTATCACCAACAGTCTCCAAGCGCTACATTATTACACCCATCATTGGGCCCACGAAACATTACAAATACCAATTTCAAATACATGTACAAAATGAATGACCCAACAGTGCATCATACTGCAGTACAATGTACATGTACCGGTAGTTCTGCCACTTATGTGAGAAAGCGTCTCTTGGACCTGTTCTCAATTAATTGCAGATGTACAATTTTGGCCTTTAATATTTTACTCTGATTTGTGACCCACCATGGCGAAACCAGTCACATGTCATGATTTGACAATTGAAGTTTTTAGTATGAGGCAAATCTTCACAAAATTCCTTTCAATATGATGCATATTTCATTGAATTTGGATAAAAAATGACCGAGTTAGAGCAAATTGTAGATGCTCAATCGCAAATTATACGCGGTTTTGAGAAAATCGCGATTAAAGTTTGTTGTTCATTTTCAGAGGTTTTCCACTTAAAACTGCATAGCAACCATGGTCTGATTAGTCTAGAAGGAAGGTACCGGTAGGGTTCCCATGTACTGTGTGGATAATTTCTAACCTACTTTTTTGTGATCCTCAATGTGTCTAGTCAATGAATTTTTATGTTCCCAATATTAAATAATGTCCCATGGGGTTCCTTTGGCGGCCATTTTGGCGGCCATATTGATAAAATATGAAAATACTTAAATCTTGATAAAACACATATCAAATTGTTATTAGTTTTTTATGATAACTCAAAATTGACCAGATAGAGATTTCGAACACATTTTTGCATTGTACTGTGTAATTAGGTCATGCGACATGCGACTGGTTTTGCCGTGGCGGGTCAGATTTGTTATTTAGCCATATGGCAACCTTATCAAAAGCCCCACACTTGACTGCATCACTGACTGTCAAATTTTGATTGATATGTTTAATGAGCTAGAATAACCGTCAATTACCGTACAGTATGTACATGCAGGTGTATAATTGCTAGAATGAGGATTGTATAGGGATTTGTTAATGCAGATTAAATTTGAGTTTGAAGTGTGTAAATACATGCAATTAAAGGTAGGATATACCATTAAATGCTTGAATTGTCATGAATGGGTGAATTTAGGGGGTTGTACATGTACATATTTTTTTTATAGTGAATATCGTTTAACCAGTTCGCGCCGGGATTTTGTTTCAAGGGGCGGGATTATTTTTAACGAAACTCGTTTTGAGGCGGGTTCAGGCGGATGGTACCAGGAAGCACACCAGCGCATTTCCTCGACTACTGGGAAACACAGCAAATGACAGCGAATGAAAGGCGAGGGGGGTGGAGGAGGGGGTAAATAGGCAGATACTCATGTACATGTACATGTAGGTGATGAAATTGTCTTTTTATTTATGATACAATGCATCATAAATACCTGAAATTTGTCACAAGAACGATATTTTGGATATATAACCATCGCAAATTTGAAAAAATGTAGTTTCATGTCTCAAATATTTTGTTTTAATGTTATTCTATCCATTTTTTGTTGAAATCTGCGATGGCCATAGATATCCCAATACATGCATCTTTCTCATGACATACGGTACATTTGTACATACATTGTACTCTGACTGTGTCAAATTTCATGCTTGTATCATCAAAGGCACTATTGGAAATATTAACATCTTAAAATACGTTTTAAACTATTTTCAGCATACAAATTTATATTTGTACAGTGTATGCTCTATCTCAAAAACTCGAATTTCTTGCTCTAATAACTTAGATCTATTAGATCTGTTTCTTGATTCAATATTTGGAATGCGTTTTTGCTCTTTTCACAGCAACCTGATTTAAGCAGTATAGCCCTAACAGCCCAGCAGAAGAAGTTTGAGGGATACTACAAGATAGCCAGGCACTACAAATGGGCCTTGAATAAAGTGTTCCACGAATTCAACCATGACGCCGTCATTATTGTAGAAGGTAAATTAGTCTAATTTTCTCTGATCCATTTTTCTTTCACCCAATTCCACTTCATCACTGAACACTGAACACTGAACATTGCATAGATTCCAAGTCGATCAAACCTCAATAAGTTTGAGTTTAGTACCAATAATTACTGAACCTGTGTTCAGTTGTTGAATTTTATAGGATTTGGTATTTATATTAAGAGTGTCATGGCCTCGTGGTCTGGAGCATTGAATTCGCCATCAGTGGGTAAAGCTGCAGGTTGTGGGTTCGAATCGGGCCTGGGACTATGGTACGTGTGCTCTTGAGCAAGACACTTTGTCACACATTGCTTCTCTCCACCCAGGAGTGAATGGGTACCTGTGAGGGTAGAGATGGTTGTTATAAGCTGCTTTGTGCCGAAATGACAGCATTTAGCTGTATACTCTTGGGGAGCTGAGATGGTACCGATATTTGGAATGTTTCGTGGGACCATGAGCAGGGATAATGATGATTGCGCCAGGAGTGCCAAATTTGACAGACATGGCGCCATATAAATTATTCCACTATTATTATTATTATTTATTATTATTTACTGTCTGGAGTTATAAATAAAGAAATCTCAGAGTTGTGTTTGGTTTTCATTTTATCTTACAAGCTGTAAATCAGCACTGATTGTACATTGCTTAAAAATCAGTCGACACAGAACTAAAACCTCAAAATAAAAACCTGCGTCAATCCGTTTATCTTTAGAAGAATTTTGTGTAACAAAGATTTGTGGTAATTTACGCTTTAGCTGCCAATAATAATAAAGCCGTGCAAGAATCTCACAGCGATTTAACCAAGAAAGAATAACATTCCCCTCGCCTATGACGACAAACAAACAAACAAACACTCGAGAAGATCCTCTTAAACAAACACTTAGAGAGTCTTTTTATAGAAAATAGGGCTGAGAATCCTCAGACACTTAGAAGATGAAGAAGAGGTTAGACAAACATCTCAACTCCCTAGTGGTATGCTTACGAACACGTATGTAAAAGTAGCAGCAAAAAAACAAAACAAAAATTGAACAAAAAAGCGTCAGACCTCTCCATCCCCTGTTGAGATAAAAGAGAAGCATTCCTCAAGGGAGGCATTTTTTGTTGGAAACGGGAGAACACATGACTCACCGTATTTTGCCGCCTCTGTCCCGAAGGACAACTAGGACTCTGGATGAGGTGTCAAGTTTTCTAAACCTTTTTACTGGCCAAGGATCATTCGGATTCCACTGTGTTCCTCTTGGCACTCCTTGCGAGGTGTCGGGTTTGTTACTTTGGACTAGCGACACCTGTGTCCGTTTGATGGAGGTTTATAATTTAGTTGGTGTCCGTGCGTATTACTTATCAAGGTTTCAAGGAGAGAAAACAAGCTTTGGCTCGCAATGTGATCCTGCTTAAAAAAAATATTAATGGAAAAGAGAAAGAGGGGGAAATTCTGAAGAGATGAAAACTGAAAGGTTGTTTGTTGTGTTTTTCATTGGAAACGCCATGAACACCATTACAGATTGGCCACCATGTACACATGTACACATACATACAGATGGTTATTACACTACTGGCACATCTGTCAGTTTTGATCACATCAATAATTTTGATATTTTTAGATTATAATTTGATTTGTCAAATTTAATTTAATTCAATGTAACTGTAGTGGGTCTCCGTAAAAATAATATTAAAAAAAAACTTGACTCTCGGCCAGCAGTCAACATGATTTACAATAATGAACATGTACACAAATTGCTGGATAAAACCAGAAACCAAGGAGTATACATACAAGAAAACATTTAAAAATACATGTGTACGTACGTATTGTAAGTACGTACAATACAAATATGTGACCCGTTCCCACGAAACCCGACATAAGTCGCACAGGCTATTTCGAGATACAGCTCATTAAAGTTGAAATGGGGTGAATGATATGTATACTTTAACCCTCAGTTAGGTTAAACAAAATCAACTTTATTGATGAGAAAGTACAAAATTCATGCATGTATGGAGACAAACTGTGTACTAAAAGTGGTAATTTATCTCCCAAATACATCAAAAAAAAAATCCTCATAAAATTGGAAGTACGGTATGTATGGTATAAAGGTGGTTTGGGTACCAAATGAAAGCTGACGATGTGTACTAAATGGAAATAACAATATCTCACAAGAACAAAAAAACACTTATGTCTGTTTTTGTGGGAGCAGGTCACATAATGTGAATAGTTTGACATACTTTCTGACAAATCAAGGAAAATGAATCTTCTAGAATTGTCAGTACCGTTTATACATGTGTACAAATGTATTGTGCAAGACTGGTTTAGATGTTTGTAAGCACAACAAGATGTTATCTAATTCCCTGAAATCATTGTTTAATCTGGACTGTTTATCTTTGTTCATTTTGATGCAGATGATTTGGATGTGTCTGTGGATTTCTTTGAGTATTTCTTATCTACGTATCCCTTATTGCAAGAGGACCCGTCACTGTGGTGCGTGTCTGCCTGGAATGACAACGGAAAGGAGGCTCGAATATCAGATGACGCAGGTTAGTTTAAAGGTAGTATACACCATTTGCAGATATCGGAAATATTTACTACCGAATTTTTAAGAAATATCTTACTCATTTGAAAGTAAATAATGATTCTAGGCATACAGCAAAATGATTGTGCTAGATATCATGTAATTATTCTGAAAAATATAATTTTATAATGAAAAATTCGCGATCGCCGGACGGCGATTGCGAAAAAACAAAGATAACATAAGAAAAACTGCCCAATGCCGGTTGAAAACAAACGCTGTTTTTCGTGCTTTTCTCGGCATCCATGATTGTAAAACTTCGGACAGGTCAGTTAAATGATATTTACTATGAAATACAACCCCCCAAATCTACCCATTAATGATAATTCAAGCAATTACCAATGGTGTATCCTACTTCAACAAATGTATTTTTTCGACTAGTTTTGGCATTTGTGTGTATTATTTTTAGGAAAAGCAAGGCTGAAAGGGAATCTGCAATTTTTTTAGAAGACTGGGTTTAATTGTTAGTGAACAAACATTACTTCTTTGATTTACTTAATTTCGCCGTCTCTCTCTCTCCCCCCCCCCCCCCCCCCCTCTTTCCAAACACACACATTCTTTTAGTACATGACATTATGGGGAATTCCCCCGAGTCTCACCTAAGATCAATCTTACCATATATTTTACTCGCAACCTCTTGGACAAGAAAGTCTATAGTGTATACAAGTTTGTTGGCAAGTGCCACAAATCATTTGAAATTTCCAGTAATTCTTCTTCTTTTTTTCAGTGGGTTATCTTACTATCTCATTGAAAAGTGAATTTTAAATAAATTGTTGATCATAAATAAATTGTTAGAACAATTGTAGTTTGAAAAAGCAAAATTTATTAAATGGTTTTCAACTCTGAAAATAGCACAGGCTGTTCATCTTTAAGCTCAATATTTTTCTACTCCTCCCCGCTCAATTCCTGCCCCCCCCCCTCCTCCTCTCCAAAAAAGCAATAAAACTGCCAGGCCTGGGATGTTTGAAATTGCCATACATTGACTGGTTATGACATGCAGCCTCCCCTTGCCCCTGGAGGCAACGTGATAGTGTGTCTTTTGTGTTTGCACATTTTGCTAGAAGACCGCAATAACAAAGATATCTCGAGTTCATTTGGGAGTTTTCAAGAGCAGCCTGAGATAATGAAACAAACTGCCACACGAAATAAAGGAGAGGCGCGTGAAATGTCGCAGAAGATATTGAACTTGACTTTCTCAGCATTTTTTAAGAATTGAAGAGTAAATAGTAGGAAAGACCATTGGTAATTGCTGGAATTATCAGGAATGGGTGGATTTAGGGGGTTGTATTTTATCGTAAATGTCGTTTAAAGGAAGGATACACCATTCGCAGATATCAAAATGTTTACTACCTAATTATTATTATTATTAATATCTTACTTATTTGAAAGTAACTAATGACTGTAGGCATCCAGCAAAATGATTGCTCTAGAAATCCTATATTTGTTCCGAAAAATAAAATTGTATATAACAAAATTTACGAAAAAAAACAAGAACAACATAGGAACCACTGCCCGACGCCAGTTAAAAACAAACGTTGTTTTTCGTGCTTTTCTCGGCATCCATGATTGTATAACTTCAAACAGGTCAGTTAAACTATATTTACTATAACATACAATGTACAACCCCCAAATCTACCTATTCATAATAATTCAAGCCATTCCCAATGGTGTGTCCTTAAAATCACGGATGCCGTAAAAAAAAGCAAGAAAAACGGTGTTCGTTTTCAACCAGCGTCGCAAATTTTTAATAATAAAATTTAGAACAATTACAGGATATCTAGGGCAATAATTTTGCTGGATGCCTAGAATCATTATTTACTTTCAAATAAGTAAGATAATTCTTAATAATTCAGAAATAATTTTGTTTTGATATCTGCAAATGGTGTATCATACCTTTAAGCAAAGAATACGGAAGTAGCAGTACTGTAAAATTATATTTTTCCAACTTCGCTTGTGTATGTAATCATTTAGATTCAAATAATAAAAGCACTAAAATACACACATGTACCTGTACATACGTTTGTTTATGTTGTAAATCAAAGATTTATTTTGTTCCTCTCAAAGATTTTCTTTTTGTGTACTTTTTTTGACGGCTCTCATTGGTTTTGTACACGAATCTCAATTGAGGATGTCCTCAATTACACACCTACATTGTAACCCTGATTCACCGACGTGGCGTCAGGAATGTGTCCTCTATTTATATCAATAAAAAACCCACGCACTCTTGAAATTGACAAAACAAAAAATGAATGTACATGTGTACGTGTGCCACAGAAGAGCATTACCACTTACAACATGTATTGCATTATTTTAGTATTGCATTGCATACCGGTCCTTTACTTCTCATTTTCCTTCGTTTCCCTCCGATAACCCCATCCCCCACTGACCCCAGCTCTCTAATCCTCCTTACCTCTTGAATAATTCAGTTTTGCTATTCAAACTTATTGTTTCTGTTATATTGAAAGCATTGTTACTTTATACTTGCAATGATTTCATGTACAGCTGTATAACTTTGTCAATGTACTGTTTTTATTTCTTGGCCGAATAAATAATAATAATAATATTACATTTCCAAAAATTAAACTGAATCACGTGCATTAATTGGCCCAACCCCTTCACGCCGTGGAGCTGCTATAGCCGTGACACGTTAATCCGTCTGTTAATGCTGTTGTCAGCTGTGCCACGCTGTAAGAGCCTGTGTGACAGCTACATGCTTGAGTCCATTCTGTAGTGCTGGACAAAGGCTGCAGTGCAGTCATGCATATAACTCAGTGCAGTGGGTAATTAATACCGGCATCAAGGGGTTAATTAAGCTGTTTCTAATGGCATTTTAGTCATGAGTGGTTTTTTTTTTTTTATCTCTTTGCAGAACTGTTGTATCGGAGTGACTTCTTTCCCGGGCTAGGCTGGATGATGAGAAAAGAAGTATGGCTAGAACTAGAACCAAAATGGCCGCAAGGGTAGGTCTATACCGCCGATCTCCATTCAATAAAAATAAATGTGGACAGCTCTTTGCCCATTTAGAGTGGAAAAACAATTGAAACTGCGCAAGTGTGCTGTCCCTGTACTAGATTTTCAATAGTGTATATTATAATACGACTCGATAACTAAAACCTATAGAAATATTAATATTTAGAAGGTTTCATAACATGTTTACCTTTCGCCACCTTTACTGTCAAGGGCCAACCAACCCTCTTAAAACCATGCCGTAACTCACGAGTGACTAGAGAAACTATGGTCCAGGGCTAGGTTGATCCAGTTAAACTAGCTAGTCAAACCACCGACGACCGTTTGAGTGCCGTCTAGATTGACTGGTTAAGTCTAGTTGACTCTATTTGCCCAACCATACTTGCTCACTAATTGAAAGCCCCTTGACCCTAACTCCCTAGAGTGTGTGCAAAATAATAATGATTTGGAAAGATTTGGGAGGATTAGGGTTAAATGTTAAAAGTATTGTGCTACATGTAGCCATCGTTCAAATTCATTGTGGGGCATTAGCTTGGTACAATAGCATGCACAAAGGTTTCTGCATTGAAGGAGGCCTTGTGAGCGTACAGTGATACATGCCTATATTTGTATGTAACAACTCAATAGGTTTTTATTACTGATGACGGGAATCAAATGATTAACAATTGTTGTTTAATACATATTTTTGTGATGTGGGCTGTTTTACTTCTTTGTCAGGTTTTGGGATGATTGGATGCGAGAGCCAGCCCAGCGGAAGGGCAGAGCCTGCATCCGGCCAGAAATCTCTAGAACGGACACGTTTGGAAAAGTAGGCGTCAGCAGGTATGTAATAAGCAACAACTGCCGGTAGATATATTAACAGTAGTTAGTCTGTCAAGAGTACTCGCCAGTAAAATCACAAGTCGTTCAACCTAGGAAAAACATTGCTTTGGTTTTTTTAATAGTTGTTAGTTTTGCCAGAAATTGTGAACCGCCTTGAGCTTATAGTTTGCTCCATGTTGCTTTTTACCAAATTTGTGAATTGACTAATTGTTGATTTGTTACCAAACTTGTGACAGAACTTGTGACAAGACCTGTTATGGCCCTATGATTAATATTTGATGGACTTTTGGCGGACTTTTGGCGGACTTTTGGCGACTTTTGGCGGACTTTGGAATGACTTTGGAATGACTTGAAATAGACTTGGGACGGACTTGGGACGGACCTGGGGCGGACCTGGGGCGGACCTGGGGTGGACCTGGGGTGGACCTGGGGTGGACCTGGGGTGGACCTGGGGCGGACCTGGGGCGGACCTGGGGCGGACCTGGGACGGACCTGGGGCGGACCTGGGGCGGACCTGGGGCGGACCTGGGGCGGACCTGGGGCGGACCTGGGGCGGACCTGGGGCGGACCTGGGGCGGACCTGGGGCGGACCTGGGGCGGACCTGGGGCGGACCTGGGGCGGACCTGGGGCGGACCTGGGGCGGACCTGGGGCGGACCTGGGGCGGACCTGGGGCGGACCTGGGACGGACCTGGCACGGACCTGGGACGGACCTGGCACGGACCTGGCACGGACCTGGCACGGACCTGGCACGGACCTGGCACGGACCTGGCACGGACCTGGCACGGACCTGGCACGGACCTGGCACGGACCTGGCGCGGACCTGGGACGGACCTGGCGCGGACCTGGGACGGACCTGGGGTGGACCTGGGACGGACCTGGGACTTCATTCGTACGGACTTTGGAATTCATTCGTACTTCATCAAATATCTTTGCATGTTTTCATATCATTACATTGCAGGGGCCAGTTTTTTGAGCAGCATCTCAAGTACATCAAACTCAACAAGAAATCAGTGGCTTTTACGAACCTGGATCTGTCTTTATTAAAAAAAGTGAGTTATATGGGAGAATACATGATTGATGGTGGTTAAAAAAGAAAAGAAGATCAAACTTAGATTTAGGTAAATTGCAAAAAAGTCACCAAAAAGTGGATAATTGATGAATTCTTTAATCCTAACTCCCCATAGAGTGTGTGCAAAATTGTATTCATAAATACTTAAGAAAGTTTACCCATTCCTATTGGTCAAGAGCCCGTCACATGGCCGGTTTTAAACGGATGATAGCGACCGGCTTGCTGGTTTGAAACACTTTTCAAGTGTCACTTTATCATTTTATTGGTTGAAATCTCACAAGGCATGCATAATACTACATGTACATTTATGTACAAACGAGTCCATATTTTTAGAGTCCCTAATTCACGCTATACCTGCAGCTTGTGTTCTGCATAACATCGCTCAGTACGCGGGACGAGCGTCAATGTTCATATCAGAAGTTAGATTACCTCTCGGACCGATCACTTGAGCGAGGATATTTGAGAAACATACCATAAACATAGCTAAATAAAGGGGTGTTTCACAAATTACGAAGTATATAATTGTTGAAAAAAATAGTTTGAAACTTATATTTTTGATTTGTTTTGACGTATTTCACCCAAAAGGAAATTTATGAATTGGAATAAATATATGGTTGGCCGGTATTAAACGTATGTTCAAAACCAGTTCTTATAGGCCTGGACATTGTTAATGCCCTCGCTATAGTACCGGGAAGCACACCCACGCATTACCGGCCTTGCTCGCTGCTGACAGACATTTCCGGCCTTGCTCCTGGCATGTTCATGTGTCATCCGTTTTGAAAACTTTGCGTTTTTTTTTACGTCATCAAGCGCGAATTGGTTAACATTGGAGATTAAAAACAAATATCTGATTGTATGTTATGTCCACAGGAAAACTTTGATCCCGCGTTCAAGAAAGAGGTGTATGGGGCACCGGAGGTGACTGTAGAACAGTTGAAACAGAACACGCTTAGCAAGAAAACGGTGCGGGTGACATACACCAATAAAAACAGCTTTAAATTATTGACCAAACAGCTGGGAATCATGCAGGACCTCAAGGTAATTCAAGGAACTAGATATTTGTGATGCGATCAAGCAAAATCAGTCTGAAGTAACCCTTGGTCATTTTTGGGATTTTTACATATCCTTTTGTAGCGTACTTCAGGCTCCATTTCAGTGAAAACCCCATGTGAATACGACCTTTGGTTAAAAAATTACAACCATTTGAACACCAGCACGTTAAAAATACTGAGAAAATAATATTTTTGTATCACTTTCCTTCTGAATTTGGTTAAAAGAGTATTTTCATGTAAAAGAAAAATATTTTGATTTTTCCACCCCTACCAACATATTTTGGCCCGATTTCAAAACAAGAATTGCCGAGCTCCGACTGATTTTGCTTGATCGCATCACATTTGGAAGAGAGTAGTGCTTCACACACACAAAAGTGTGCATGTTAGCCAACCAAACCAACATCTAAACTTACCCGAATTACATCAACTCAAAAGTGAAAAGCACTATGCATAGAACTTGCACAACAAATTTGTGGCGTAGCAGCGCAATATTCTTACAACCGATTTCACAAAACAAGGACCGTTTTCCAATATGAACCAGCGACCCTGTATAATAAAGTGTAGTGCCGTGGCCTCGTGGTCTAGAGCATTGAATTTGTAATCTGTAGGTAAAGCTGCAGGTTGTGGGTTGGAGCCTGGGACTATGGTGCGTGTGCTCATTGCTTCTCTCCACCCAGGAGTAAATGGGTACCTGTGAGGGTAGAGATGGTTATTGTAATTATTGCGCCGAAGAGGCTACGATGAGCTGTATACTCCCCAGGGAGCTGAGATGGTACATGTATTTGGAATGTTTCTGGGGCCCAATGTCCAGGGTAATAATGTGATATCCTTCGCAATTCAGCTTCACAGCTGCCAGTGAGGATGATTAGCCCCCTCAATATAGTATATGATTGTCGTACAGATGTAACTGGTTTACTACACTTCATCTTCAGTTTCTGTAATGTTGTTTTCATGTTTTTCTCCCCCGTTTTATCTAGTCTGGGGTGCCACGTGCTGGCTACATGGGAGTAGTCAGTTTTATGTTCAACGGACGTCGGGTCTACATAGCGCCAACCAAAGACTGGAAGGGTTACGACGAAACGTGGAGTTAACCCAGGCTTATCGAGATCAAGCCCAAACCGTAGACATTCCTCACTGTGGGAACCTTAAGCTTGGTGATGATGTTCAGAAAAGGTTACACTCATTGGGACATTAAAAGAGTGGGATGGTAACATTGAAGATCGAGCGCTGTAACAGTACTCGCGTTCCGATGGCGATCCATTCTTGATCCATTGGAAGGCTACATGTATGTTGTCCTGGAGACAGAAGGAGTACTCCTTTATTCCGTTCATCGGCGCGACAATCTCTGACTGCAAGAAACTGGCAGTGGTGCATCGTGTGTTTGCCGCGAGGAACAGTCGATCGCAAATCTTTTTTAGTCGATCCATCGGAAACATTTTCGTGGAGATGTTGAAAGTTCCACGAATGAAGTGACCATGTGAGCATGCATACCAACTGGAGTGGGATAGTGTTGATTAAAAAAAGAGCTACTAAAATTCATGTTCAGGGGCCAATTTCATAGTGCTGTCGTGTGTATTCATAATTCCAAAATGTTTCCCTTATTCACGAGTATGAACTAGCCTTAACTAGTTTGCGCCGGATGACGTATATAAACGCAAAGTTTTCCCCAGATTCAAAACGGATGACGCATAAACACGCCACGAACAAGGCCGTAAATGTCTGTCAGCAGCGAGCAAGGCTGGAAATGCGTGGGTGTGCTTCCCGGCACTATCGGCCTAAACCTGCTTCGGATTGAGTTTCGTAAAAAATAATCCTGCCCCTCGGCTCGGTGATGTTAAAATAATCCCGGCGCGAACTGGTTAAAGCCTAGGTCATGCTGTCGTGATTTTAACACCAATAGCCAACGATTTTACAAAATCAGGGTGATTGGTGGACATACCCGTAGTGGCAATTTTGGTGAATCCTGATGAATCTTGATGAGTCGACAAACTCGCCCGACAGTTTTAAACTGTTTTAAACTGTTGTGGCACTGCTACACAGGGCAGTCGCACTGCAGTCATACTCAATTGTGCACAGTCGTAGCGCCATCGTGAGACCATTCGTGGTCTTCCATGAGCAATCGTGGTTTATTTGTATCACGATACGGCGCAACGTGTTTGATAGACGATCATGGCGGTACTTACAGAAAGCTTTGGGGGTGTTCGAAAGCTGTTTGAGTGTACCTCTGGCAACATTTTTTTCATACCTACATTTTTTGTCAATTTTATCGCCATATCGAAATCAACTACGAACAAAATAAATATCGCCAACCCTAGTATAAAGAATCACTACGAATATCCACGACTATTCTACATTGTTCTATGACAAATCTTGGTATGTCGTAGGCCCATCATAAATCGTCGTTAATCTTGGCGCAGTCAACTGTAATTGGCTGTAATTGTAGAGTAGACCGGACTAGTCCTGACACTATCGTACTAAAACCATAGTACATTATAATATACAAACAGTACTAGTGGTCGAAGTGTCACCGCAGAAGGACCATGAGTATTTGTAGGAGGGTGCAATCGGGGCACCTTGCTCCCGATTCACCCAAATTAAAATTGCTACATAACTGGCGCTGTGGTCGCAAACAATCCTGACAGTGTAGCCTAACCTTAAGGCATTTAACAGGTTAGAAAACATGTACATGCGGGAAAAAACCAACAAATTGATGTAAATATGTCTCGGTTTTTTAGAACAAAAAAATAGGAAAATGATTACAATTTATTCCAGCAAAATTAAAACAGCTCTGTGAAATTGGCCCCAGCTCTGTAATCCCCCCCCCAAAATGTCAAAATGTGCCTTTTATTTTTGTAATAACTGCAAACGGTCAATATTTAAACATAAACTAGAAAGGAGTATGTATATACTTTAGCAAGCCATGCCCAGCCAGCCGGCTTCAGTGAAACCCTGATCTATCACTCGAGAAAAAAAAAGCCGTCAAGGCTGTCTTTTGGACCGTTTACGTGTACATGTTTACGTATGGTACTGTTTACATGTGGGGTGCGGGCGTATACGTGCAGGCTGTTAAGGCTAGCGTGCTGGGCGCATGTGTGCCGTACACGAAAGGATTGAAGAAATCAACTATACGGCAGCGGCCGCTCGCTTGGATCAGGGAACAAACTTGCCAGCCTTGGCCAAGGTTTATTGATCTGGTATACTTGTGCAAAGCTCTTGGTAAGGGTTCTGGGTTGGGCTAGGCTTAGTGCGCGACGTGGGAATGCATTTTGTATCTGTAATACACCTAGGTATTTAATCCCATCACCCTAGCTACTGCCTTTTACTAAATAGTGCACCAAGCCATCCACCCAAATCGCCCTGCTTCCTGATTCTGATTGATTCTGTTGGACTTGGTACACATGGCTTGAAGTACCGGTACATGGACAAAATCAATCGGATTACCCCGGCAGTGCTCCTGGATCAAGTCCATCATAATCTATCAAAACTTAGTCGAGCCAGTCCTGCAGAAAAGTACTGATTATATGTACGATTATTAAACCTAAAACGTCATACTTAACGCTCGTATTGCTTGTGCACTAGTGCTGGGCGAGTAGTGATTTTTCCCACTCGAGTACTCGCAAAGAAATTACACGCGAGTAATCGAGTACTCGCGAGTAGTTGTCACATTTTTCACAAGGTGTAAAATGACAGTCACACATGTGTTTTCATTCGAAGCATAACAGTAATTTCACAGCGACTTCTGCTGCAATTTGGTTTCCTTTATCGCTCAAGTTAGAATTGAAAATCAATAAAAATCATATCGTAAAACCATCGCAATTGTCATTAGTATAGTAGTAGAGTCTGACCACAACTTAATCGGTACTTGTCAACAATCATCGCTTGCTAACAATCGCTACCAGCGAATATTTATTGCTACTCAGGCTGGCACGAGTAATTGATTAGTTAAAAAAACGTGAGTAGTGCTACGAGTAACAAAAACTGACCACGAATACGCGAGTTACTCGCCCAGCACTATTGTGCACAGTGTCTGTGTTATAGCTACACGATAATACAGTTTAAGCTCTAGTTTACCATTTGTCAGTTGTGCATTTTTATCATTTAAAGCAGCAAACGTGCTCACAATATAAAGAAAGGTGCTTGATAACTAAACCTGATGAAGTTTCATCTCTGTGAATGCTGTATATTAAAAAAATAAAAAAATCTGAGATTTTGCGGATTTAACTACTACTTGAAATTTTCTTTAAAATGACAGCAATGATCAAAATCTATTGGACAGGCAGTTTAGTGTAATTTATATTTTTTTTTAAAGTACGATTTTAACCACTGTTTTGGTTGGTTTCTTTTTGGATAGGCACTAAAGTATGGTCCGTATAAAAAGAAAAAAACCAACCACAATTTCTTTCTCTCCCTACCAGTAATTGTATAACCCATTAAAATTGATGTGCTTGCTTCATATGGTACAGCAGTTACTCATTATACAAAGGTAGCGTTAAAATTCCAATTAAGAATTACTGTAGGGTTTTTAAGTGAGAATATCTCAAGATATGTGATGTAGATACAGTATTTTTGTATGCCTTTTGTGAGGGAAAGAGGTGAAGTTTACCCAATGAACCAACTTCGAAGTTCACATACTTTGCAAAATAAATTAAGTGTGTTGGCAACATTTGCATTTGTCAAAAAGATATGCGACCTTCCCTTTTGGAGGGCCGTAAATCCAATCAGCTTGGAATTTGGGTTTTGTTTTTGTTTGTGTTTTTTTGGTTTTTTGTGTGTTTTGGGGTTTTTTTGGGGGGAGGGGGTGGATCTGAGTTTAAAGGATAAAGGAATGGGTTTTTTTTATTTTCTATTTAAAGCCAAATCTAAGGGGGTCATTAAGGGGATGTCTTTTGGAAAATAAAATCTGACTGATAGACACTCGAACCTAAATTGTTCTATAGACCCTTTATGGGTCCTATTCACGAGGAAGCCATTTTGGTCGTGTTCCCTGAATGTATTTTATTATTGTGAACTGTTGAAACTTTCAATAACTTTTTTTTTGGCCTTACTACATTAATGTATGTTTAATCACAAATTTTAGGTTATTCATCTGAGAAGACTGGTATTAATGTGTAATTAAGTTTAGGTTATTGCTTTCATTTCAATGAAGATTTTACCTCATTTTCAATTTAATACGGCAGACTTGTAGTAGTGAAAACGAAACGTATACAGGAATTTGAAATGACCGAGTGTCTGTGCGATTCACTATGATGTTGGAAGTTTCCAATGTTCTTTACTTTATATAGAGTTTGTATTCATGTACTAACAGTTGCTTTTTAGATTCACAGCTTTGATAAAGTTACCACTGTAGTCACTTCAGTTCATAATTCTGAAAATATTCCAAATTGGTTTCACACAAATGTTTACCATTTCTGTGCTAAATGTTGTAGCAGAAATGAAAAAAAAAATATATATAATATGATGTCCTGGCTTATAAAAAACTATTTTTTTGTATAAAACATTTGTTCTTGCTTAATATTTGGCTTGATATTTATGATTAGTTGTCTGAAAAGAAATGGGTTTTTAGTTTTTATGGTATAGGTGTTTTTATTGGAGTTTTCCTGCCAAATCTGTTTGTTGCTTTTGAAGGTACACAATGTACCTGTTTTAATATTTTGTAAAAAAAAAATAGAAGTTAAAAAAAGTTTTAAAAATAAATTTGTTAAAATATAATTACTAGTTGTGTACTTGCAGTTTTATTACGAGTAAATTGTTGACTCCATTAATTTGCTGGGGTTAAATTTGTCCTTTATATCTCAATAACATTCAGTAACACACTTATAAAACTAGAGGGGAACCCCTTGCATTTGTTTTCACTTTTGACTTAAATTGTTCAAATTGTTTAAATTGTTCCAAACCTGCTTTGAAAAGAATTTCCACAAATTCCAAAATGTTGGCCATTTGAATATTGATCGAGGCTCCCTTTCAGGCAGATGTGTCATTTATTTTCAATTTTTTGGCCAAATTTTATTTAAAAAGCAAGGTTAACTCCTTGCATTTTGTTAAAAATGTTGGACTGAGGGATTATGCCACGATTGCTATAACAAGCCTATTAAAATAAAATAAAGACAAATACTAATCATTTCCATTTTTAAAAACTTTCCTCAAAAGAAACAAAATCAGTCTGCAGAAAATTATTATCTCAATAAAAATCAGGAACACAGTTAAAACTAGAGGTTAACCCCTTGCATTTTTAAAAACTTTTGACCGAAAAATGAAATTGTTCCAAACTTGCTGGATAGATGCCAAGAAGGTTCTAGAACACGTTCCAATTTGATTTATGGTAGTTTTGCTCTTTGAAACGTCAAATGTAGAGTAAATTTGCAATTAATTTTTAAAAAATTCTCAAAATTGACAATATTTGGGTCAAACTTGTAACATTTTGGCTGTTTGAATACCGATTAAGGCTCACTTTGCATCAAGATGTATTTCTCCGTTGTTTAGAGAAAAGTCATTTTTGGCCAAATTTAAATGTAAGGTTAACCTCTTGCATTCTTTTCAATTTTGGCCGGAAAGGGAAACTGTTCCATTAAACTTGCTGGATAGATGCCCAGAAGGTTCTAGAACACGTTCCGATACGATTTTTGTTGTAGTTTTGCTCTTAAAAAAATAGAATCATCAAAAATTTAGGGTACATTCGGATAAAATAAGCTCACTTTGTATCTATATGTATTTCTGCGATGTTTGGAGATAAGTTATTTTGTTATTAAAAAAATTATAAAAAATGTAGGCTAATCTGTTGCATTTTTTCATTTTTGGCCTAAAAATGAAATTGTTAACAAAATGCTGGATAGATGCCCAGAGGATTCTAAAACACATTCCAATCTTATTTTTGAGTAGTTTTGCTAATTAAAAAAAAAAAACTTTCGTCAAAAATGTGGGTTAAACTTGCCTTAAAAAAATAGTTTTCCCCAAAAATTGATATTTGGTCCAAATTGTTTGATGTTTGAATATTGATACAGGCTCACTTTGCCTTCAGATGTATTTCTGCGGTTTTGAGAATTTTTTATTTTTTTTTCATTTTTGGGCGAAAAAATGGATAGATGCCTACAAGGTACTTTATTCATTTTATTCTTTTTTTTGTCGAGAATTTGGGGTCAAATTGCGAACATGCAGATGTACTTATGCGTCATTTGCAAAACAAATGTAGCCAAATTTTATTTAAAAAGCAAGGTTAACTTCTTGCATTTTGCAAATTTGGCCTGAGGAATTATGCCACAATTGCTACACAAGCCTTCTTCAAACAATATGAAGACAATATACTAATCATTTCCATTTTTATACATTTTCTTTAAAGGCGTCTCGTGCTCGACGTTACTCGTAAAAAAGAATGCGCAACAGGGACACGAAAATAAAAATAAGTCTTTATTTCATTTTGTCATCTGAGTAATATACGTTGATCTGAATAAGTCTATATCCCATTTTTTTGTGAATGAAAAAGTCATCTCCCACTAAATACCCTTTAATTTAACAATTTTAACAAATAATTGCATAGCAACGTACATAAAATAACCACTGATTATCACTGAATAAAATTGTATTTCCTAAAATCTCATAAACTTCCCACAACAGGAGTTAATATTCTATAATTCAGATTATTCTCATAATACTCTATCCATCCCGTGTGTCAAATTGTACACTCATTGTTACTATAATAAAACTACAATAATACACTAATGTATTTTATAATTTCAAATAGACAAAGATTACAGCATTGTGATGATTATCAAAATTGTACATAAAGTTCATTTATGGGCTTTTCTCTAATTAGTATCGGGATAGACCCTTTGCGTGGTGCGTTTACTGAGGACAGTTCTGGCTATTTAAATTAAACTATTTCACCATCTTCTTGGATTCCTACTATTGGAGAATACAGAGTACGGGTGTCAAATGGAGTGCAAAATACAGTAAAAAATAGGGTCAAAGTTGGGGTAACGACAGCAATTCTACTTGTCGCTACAAAGTCGAACAGTTAATGATATTATACCTGTTCTCATATAGTTTTCAGTCATTATTTCAATAAAATAAACATCAAACATGGGCCGTCTACTTCAGTAAAATGGAATCCTGAGTAACATATAAAGCTAGATATGGATATTCGTAAAAGCCTTTTATTTTGATTGTCTTGTGGGGTACACTTACATGGAGTACAGCAACAGGTACATGGGGTGGTTACGAGTATGACAACATTGCTATGACAACATTGCTATAAATACTACTAATGGTTGCACCATGCAAAGATTTACAATAAATTTAATCCAATCTCACAAATATAGGAATATTCAGTCAAATATACATGTAACAAAGCTCTTCTCAAGTCAATTCACATTTCTTTTTCATTTTTATACTCGATAAATATTTACAGGAGAATCTGATGAATGTAATTTTTTTTAAATATCACCACAATTCTGGATACTTTTTTTTTTAAATTAAAAATGCAGCAATTCCAGAAAGCAAAATCACTGAAAATTGAAATTTTTTACGAAATATATTTGTAGTTGAATTTTATGTGTAATGTGACATTTGGTGGTTAACATCATCAATGCGAGCATATATTTCATTGTCGATCCAAATTTGTTCTCGTTAAAAAAAATCTTGAGATACAAAATGGTAGAAAAGTACATAATACAAACAAAATAAACACCTCTGCGTATACCGCTGTCATTGCAAACCCTCATATTAAATCCTCATAATAATACAAAAGTATAGTTTGAATATTAAATGATACATTGAAAAAATTTATTTGATTGAAACTGAACAAATATTAAATGGGTTCAATTTGTATCATAAATATAGAAAACACTCCTTCGTGTCCTAATTTGTTGTTCAAATTTACTAAAACATCAATTTCCGATTAGTCCACTTTCTGCAAAGTGCAATAGGCAGGTTAGCTAACAGAGAGATTGTTAGTCTTGTTCCAAGGTGTTACTATTGTACTTTGTACTTTGGCAGTTGCAAAGCTCATCAAAAAAGTATCAACAGATCAAAGGGCACAATTTTCAGGCTGACAGCAAGTTTGTCAAACACCGGCTCCGGCGCGTTGTGGATCCAGCTGCAATTTGTAAACTACGCATGCGTGAGGCTAGAACGCACACAAAGCCGGGATTTCGAAAAGACCAACGTTAGCGAGTATGGCGCGTGGGCGAAAGGGTCTTGGGCCCCAAGAGTATATGTGACCTGGCACTATGAAATGAGCGGAAAGTCGCACATTGCCAAAACGAGTTATTGGCCAAAACGTTAATTTTTCAAGTGGGAGGTCGTTTTGGAGTTGTTATTATTTTTACATAAAATAAACCCTCCTTTATCAAATCTCAAAATTTTATAGCTCACTTAAAATTTTAAAGTGTGTTTTTTTGTGGCTGAATTGCACTGGTTGGTAGTGTAGTTGGCACGGTTCACAGACCTTGAACTCCGTTTTCTCAAAACAAGGGAGCATCACTTCAGCAATTTCAAAAGAGTATAGCGGCGGCTAGGAATAAGCTACAGCAACACACAATACATCATTTGAAAGCTTAGGACTTCTTCTTTCTGGAAATGTAATAATGTCAACTTTTTAATTTTGCGACTTTCTACCCATTTCGTGGTGCCAGGTCACATATTGTTGGCATGTTTATCCACTATGCTGCAAATTGGACCCACAATGACATAATCATCCCTTTCATTTAATTGACTATTTTTGTGGATATACATGTAGGTGTCCGACTGAGATTGGGGGGAAAAAAAGCACTGCGATGAGAAATAATCCTTCTTTTAGTGTACCAGTTTGCAAGTTGTTATTATTAAAGAAAATAGGAGCTGGTATTTTTATTTAGTGATGCTCTAAATGTACCATTATTTCTACATGCTGTAACCAAATAAAAACTAAGACTAAAAGCTTAAAAGGCAAATATCCTGTTTCAGCCTCGCATGTTTGGTAAAAAAAAACATCTTTTCAATGGAAGGCGTCGCTCAATTTCAAGCATAAGATGCATCTTTTGTGCCTTAAAACAATTTCGCGTGAAAGACAAAGGAAATAGGAATGCTAGTTTTACATAATTGCTCATATAAAAAAAAAATTAAAAAGAAATTACCACAAGATCAGCGTTTAATCCATTTTGCCAAGCTGAACAATGTCCACCATGATCAACATCTGACCTCGAACTAAAAGTGACAAGCGGCTACGATTGGAATTTGTAAAATGCCTGTTTCTTCACAAGTTCTCCAGTCGTTTTCACAAGAGCTGTAATTACGGTATGTAAAAGTCAGTCAAAATTGAATCAGAATTAAGTTACTAGTCAAATACATGTAAAGGCAGGTTCCTACTCGGCATGAAAGCTAATGGGAATCCAAGTTGGTAATCTGGCGAATGTTTGTAATTTGTAATAGCAGCAAATGTTTTTGTGACGTCAAAATTCATTTATATGAACGGCCTAAAACTGGTCCCAACAACATTCATTTCACAAGTTACCAGTGTGTGGCCTTTGTTTAGAGAGTTCAACTTGTGATGTCTTGTGATTGATCTATGATCAACTTGTGATGACGTGTGACTGATCTTTGATCAACTTGTGATGACATGTGACTGATCTATAATCAACTTGTGATGGCGTGTGACTGATCTATGATCTACTTGTGACTGATCTATGATCTACTTGTGACTGATCTATGATCAACTTGTGACTGATCTATGATCAACTTGTGACTGATCTATGATCAACTTGTGACTGATCTATGATCATCTTGTGACTGATCTATGATCATCTTGTGACTGATCTATGATCAACTTGTGACTGATCTATGATCAACTTGTGACTGATCTATGATCAACTTGTGACTGATCTATGATCATCTTGTGATGCCTTGTGTTGATCTATGATCAAATTATGATTCCTCGTGACTAAACTATAATCAACTAGTGATGACGTGTGACTGACTGATTTATATTTGAAATGACTTGCAATGATCCGTGACTAAATTGGTGACCAAGTTGTAACCGACTTGTGACGACTTGCGATGTCTTCTGATGAAGTGACTACTGCTACAATTACCAACAGCACAAATGTATCTGTGGCCCTGTAACCACAATGTCCCACGGTAGTTCCCTTGAATCCGTTCCCTCAGCCGATACCCCGGGCGCCCCTTTCGTAGTTATCACTTGATGGAATAAGTGAGTTTTTTGAGTAACGAGTGTATCTCCTTGAATTTGGGTCTGTTCTCATCGTGGTATTCCCAGCATCGACACATGAGTGTGTAGATCTCCTGTGGAGTACCTTGGGGTGCTGGCATACGGTAACCTGAAAACAAAGACCAGTAAAAAAAAGTGTGATTTTCATACTCAAACAAAAAGTACTCTACTCATAAATAACAGTATGTGACTACAACTCATCCCAGCAGGGGCCAGTATGCGCACGCATTGTTACCGATCCACAGAGCTCTCGTATTAAGTGATCATCAAGTGTTCCGTCTTGTTTGCCCATGGAGTCAATACAACATTGTGAGGCATTCTAGTAAAATAAGACCATAGTGGTAAAAATGAAAAATGTGGTTTTCTTTTTTCTTCCATATTCAGATTTATTGATATTTATAATGTGTAATGTCTACTACCCGGTACACATATTTCAAGGAGACATAAACCTTTTATTTTTATAACAAACAAAATGTAAGGCTTTTTAAAAGTATTTTACTTTTTTGAGTAAAATGTCGGTAAATGCGATTACAAAAATACTACTCTGTGGACAATGGAGTGAAAATGTCTTCACAGGGCAATTTTTATAGATGAAAAGGGCTCCACAAGGTTTCGCAAAATAGATTCTTGGAGTTTTACTCAAAAATTAGGAATTTACAAATGACCACTTTGAAAATAGCACTTAAATAAAATGTTTTAAAAATGTTGTACATGAGAACAAAGTGGTGTCTCCACAGGGAGACAAATTTGATAATAGGTGAACTTGTCAAGAGACTATATCATGTGATTCAAGAAAGTCTTACACTAGCAACCCCCGGCTCTGGAATTCTCATTTACTCTGTACAATGTACATGTATTGGCGCTGAGTGTCTCTTACGTCACTATGCAATAAACGTAACTACGTAATAAAAGTGTTTTTAAGGAAAAACAATTGGCATTTTTCCATGTCACAACTCAAAAACTTCAAAAGTCTTTTTCTCAACATTTTTACTTTGGCGACATGTTGATAAATGAGAACTTTAAACAGCCATAACTTGTAACAGACAGCACTGTCAGAATAATTGTTATCCTCTTTTCTAATACCTAAGAACCCTCTAATCAATCTCTGCCCAGTTCCGTCTTATTTTGCCAGAACCCCTTACATTTGAGCAAGCCAGTGTACCAGATGTTATTGAAATTTAAGTCGCAAATGGTTAATTCAAGTAACTTTCTCCTCGGAGATAAGAGAGCCTTTTGCTTTGCTTAATGCTGACAAACTCCATGAACTAGACGTACGAATGAACATGAACTACAGGTAGGCATTTGTGACCCAGCACGAGTAAATGAGACACTTTGAGGCAAAAAAAAGTAAAAATTGAGATTTTGATTTCATAATTTAAAGCTTGTTTAGATTTAAATGATGAAATCAAAATCTCAATTTTCATTTTTGCCTCAAAGTGTCTCATTTACTCGTGCTTGGTCACATTTTGTTAGCAGAAGATCATGCATTTGCAATGCCAAGCGGGCCGTGATCTGAATTCAGAATTCCTTCTCTTACCCTGTTCCACCTTATCCCTAGCCTCAGTGTTGTTCATGCCTGGGTATGGTGAACTCCCGTGAGAGAATACCTCATACAGTAAGATACCAAAACTCCAAACGTCAGACATGGTGGTGTACTTGCCTGGTACAAAAATAAGCCAGTTAAAAGGTAGTATGTACACCATTTTCAAACATCAAAACAATTATGATAGGCGAATTTGCATTAAAAAAAACAAAAAAATAAACAAAACTACACTGTTGACGATAGTAAACTTTTGGGAGCAGCAAACTGGCAATTATTTGTCTTGAATTGATCGTTTTTTCCAGACAACAAAAGTAACCCACTATTTATCTTGTTTACTTTTCGGACGTGTTAATTTATATTTTCTTTAACCCTAACCCTGCCAGATCCAGCACAGTGCATCTGTGTTGACTGCTTGACCTTGCTGGACTCTGCACACAAGTCAATGTGACAAAGTATGCAATCTGTTGCGTCTGGCAGGGTTTCTAGCCAAAATACCCTGGAGGGTTAGGGTTAAGCAATAGCCCCCATGATATATGTCTTGAGCTTACCATAATTCATGGCTTCCGGTGCGGTCCACTTGATGGGTATCTGCCTCATGGCTCCGCCTTTGATGGTGTACACGTCGTCTTCTCGAGACATCCCAAAGTCGCTGATCTTGATGATGTTCTTGAGGCCCACCAGGCAGTTCCTTGCTGCTAGATCTCTGTCAGGACAATGAGAGACGTAAACAATGTCAAATTAAAAACTAACCGAGAAATTCAGACATGGTTTGGTTTGGTTTGTATGAGTTGGACTGTGCAGTTGGGACTGTAAAGTTGGACATACTTTTGGGACAATTCGACAATACGGACTGTGGACATTCCTTTGTCTTCGTGTAGTTAAAAAACGTTGACTAAATACTCATTTTTCTCGCTTCCCCAAACAAAATTAAACTCAAATGTTGATTCTGGGCCTCTCAGCTGTTCCTCCTATCTTTTCTATATATAACCCTAACCCGTTTTTCCTCTAGCGCTCTTTTTCAGAGACTGAAAAACAGATTGTGGACCTGGGCAAGTCCACAAACCGTAACCTCTTCCCGCATCGTGTAGACCTATATTGTTGTATGCATATGCAAGACTAACACCACGATGTTAGACATGCATGCACTCATGCATGCAAATTAAATTGTTGGTGTACTGACTTTATTTTCTTTCTTTTTTCAGTTAATGGAAACAGCTGAAGTGTTGAACATTGTTAGATAATGAGCTCCAAAATGATATACGTGTTTCATTGGTGGCATTTGGAATTTTCGGAGTTTTGAACTGTGCTTTGTAATTCTGCGGAATTGCCAGTAAAGTTGAACACTTTTGACTCGACAAATATGACATACTGGAAGTTTTTTGTATTAACCCATTCAGCTTCTGCCCATACAATGCACCAAATTACCATTTGTTGCTATCAGCTAGTTTTGTATCATGAATTACACAACAATTTTCACACCAACTAAACAAAAAAGGCATTGTGTCCTTAAATGTGACCCGCTCCATCGTAATCAGGAATAAGTCGCTGGGGCCGTTTTACGCAATCGGTCGTTGATCTGAACATTGTATTTTTAGGAAGTGTAGTTATCACAGATTATTGTCATTAATGTTTTGTATGTAAAAACGATCAATAAAGATGAAAATGAAGAGGATTTGTGTGCGCTGTCCGTATGATTTTGGTCAATTTTGTTTATTTCAAAGCTGTTTTTGTCGGAATGTGGATTCGGCAAATAAATATACACCTGTCATCTTCATCAGACCATAACTCGTTAACCTAAGAAGATACACACTTGTGATGGGTATCATTAGAAAGCTTATGAAATTCCCTTTCTCATCATGTGCATATCTCAAAAAGTCATTTCGAGACTTATTCCTGATTTCGATGGAGCGGGTCACAAATGTGACTTTTATTGATAACAAACAAGAACAGTTTTTTGACATGGCTGTAATTATTACACAATTATCAATTAACCTGTGTATACAGTTCTTGGATTCCAGGAATGCCATGCCAGCGCCGGTATCTTCCGCCATCTTGACCATCTGTCTGGCAGTCATGTCGTTTACGTCGTTGCGAAGGAACGTCAACAGATCGCCCCCTGTGTAAACAAATGCAAGGTACATGTACTATAATCAAAAGTAATACAATGTATGCACGTTTCCCCACTTAAACCTTAACGTTTTGCCTTTCAAGAATGTAATTCATGAACACTCTATACTTTGTGGTTCCCAGAATTTTTTTAATATTAAACAAACATAAAAATATTGCTACAATTTGGGCTCCAACCAATATCTGGCACATTTATGTGATATAGCAGAGAGTGAATTTGGAAAAAAAGTTGCAGCCTGACACTGTTTTTTTTTCTTCTTCATATATCATCTAAAAAATGATGAAATAGGAAATACTGTCTACAGACTTTGTACACAACCGCTAAAGTAGCGTCAAAATACTACATTCTTTGATCTCTTCAGCTCTCCAGGTCCATAATTGAAGAGAATTCCGCACACATCAAATATCATTCACAAGTCATTTAGTCTCAAATCATGTCTTAAGATATTAACATAAACCGTGACCTACATTCTTTTGTCAATGTTCGTCCCCTGTTAATTGTGAGTGGGACTTGCGAATTGACTATGATTGATTTACCAAATTTGAGATGTTTTTTCATGACAATCATCTCAAACTGCAAAAGCGTGTGAAAAAAACCTGTAAAGGAGTTTATTAACCAGTTCGCGCCGGGATTATTTTAACAACGCCGAGCCGACGGGCGGGATTATTTTTAACGAAACTCGATCCGAAGCGTGTTCAGGCTGATAGTGCCGGGAAGCACACCCACGCATTTCCGGCCTTGCGCGCTGCTGACATACATTTCCGAACTTGAACTTGGCGTGTTTATGCGTCATCCGTTTTGAATTTTGGAAAATTTTTGCGTTTATTTACGTCATTCGGCGCGAACTGGTTAAAGGCATTATCCCGTTACTTGCGACTGGTCTTGCGAATGGTCTTGCGACTGGTCTTGCGACTGGTCTTGCGACTGGTCTTGCGACTGGTCTTGCGACTGGTCTTGCGACTGGTCTTGCGACTGGTCTTGCGACTGGTCTTGCGACTGGTCTTGCGACTGGTCTTGCGACTGGTCTTGCGACTGGTCTTGCGACTGGTCTTGCGACTGGTCTTGCGACTGGTCTTGCGACTGGTCTTGCGACTGGTCTTGCGACTGGTCTTGCGACTGGTCTTGCGACTGGTCTTGCGACTGGTCTTGCGACTGGTCTTGCGACTGGTCTTGCGACTGGTCTTGCGACTGGTCTTGCGACTGGTCTTGCGACTGGTCTTGCGACTGGTCTTGCGACTGGTCTTGCGACTGGTCTTGCGACTGGTCTTGCGACTGGTCTTGCGACTGGTCTTGCGACTGGTCTTGCGACTGGTCTTGCGACTGGTCTTGCGACTGGTCTTGCGACTGGTCTTGCGACTGGTCTTGCGACTGGTCTTGCGACTGGTCTTGCGACTGGTCTTGCGACTGGTCTTGCGACTGGACTTGCGACTGGACTTGCGACTGGACTTGCGACTGGACTTGCGACTGGACTTGCGACTGGACTTGCGACTGGACTTGCGACTGGACTTGCGACTGGACTTGCGACTGGACTTGCGACTGGACTTGCGACTGGACTTGCGACTGGACTTGCGACTGGACTTGCGACTGGACTTGCGACTGGACTTGCGACTGGACTTGCGACTGGACTTGCGACTGGACTTGCGACTGGACTTGCGACTGGACTTGCGACTGGACTTGCGACTGGACTTGCGACTGGACTTGCGACTGGACTTGCGACTGGACTTGCGACTGGACTTGCGACTGGACTTGCGACTGGACTTGCGACTGGACTTGCGACTGGACTTGCGACTGGACTTGCGACTGGACTTGCGACTGGACTTGCGACTGGACTTGCGACTGGACTTGCGACTGGACTTGCGACTGGACTTGCGACTGGACTTGCGACTGGACTTGCGACTGGACTTGCGACTGGACTTGCGACTGGACTTGCGACTGGACTTGCGACTGGACTTGCGACTGGACATGTACTAATTTTATGGAGCTGCTAATTAAAACAATGTGCTTAGCACAAAAGAGGCTTGTTCAGTAAAAACAGGTCACCAGCCAAAACACAAAAAACTTTAATCATAATTTTTAATATAAAATATATACCCCCTACCTAACTCATCTATTTAAAAAAGATTACAGCAAACGCAAACGATGTATACTGCCTTTAACTTGACCCCTATACATAAAGTAATTCCAGATTGTTGTCATTCCAGCCTTCACTTACCAGGCACTAGCTCCATAACGATGTAGATGGGATGCTTATCCGTACACACCCCGATCAGCTTGACGATATTGTCGTGGTGGTATTGCTTCAAGATGTTAGCCTCCATAAGGAATTTGCGCCGGGTGGCTGCATCCACCGTCTCCTTGCAAGTTTTGACGGCCACGGGGGTGCCGTCTTTCTTGAGCTTGCCGCGGAAGACGTCGCCAAAGTGACCCTGGAGATGGGGTATAAAACAAATATATTTCATACAAGCATACATGAATGGACTGGCAGACAATTCAAAGGACCCATCATGTGTTGGTCATTTACACTGTCGGTTTGGCTGATCAAATTCACAGCACATGTGACCTACATTTGTAACGTACACACTAGAAAATACAATTATTATTAAATGAACAAAGTAACACATTTTCATTTTTAAACTATACCAGAACTGCATACAATTAAAAAAATGCCTTGACATTTGTAGAAATATCTTCTAATTGCCTAGAAAGTATATAGACCTAAAAAAAAAATTATACTGAGAAGTTCAAGAATGATTAAAAAAAGGTATTATAGACACAAAATAATGGAGGTTGTTACAACGGATAATGTAGTAACCAACGGATAATGTAGTAACCAAAGGATAATGTATCACCAGCCGATAATGTTACACAAACTGACCGATAGTGTAATAAATTGTACTACACTCAGTTCTTCTGATTTGAGGCGTGCGATCGCACACCAATGCCATCGCATGCCTAAAAGCTTCCCGAGAAGTGCGAATAATTGCACGACTGAATCCCACTGCACCGCACACCATACAATTACGGCATAATTATTTTTCATAATTTGTGAAAAAAAGTAGTCGGTAAGGAGAAAATGGCTTTACTCTAAACCAAGATGAATATTATATTTTTAAATGATACAATGTTCAGTCCCAGCGTGGACCACAGAATCACATGCCTAGAAAATTAATACGCCTAGTAAAATTCACCTGTGATTTTGAAACACTACATTGCTCGATTGTTATTACATTATCAGTCCTTACAGATAATGTTAACAAAAATTAACAGAGAGTGTAGAAACAGTAACTACACTATCAGTCATTTGTTGTTACATTATACATGTAGGTTTTACAGTCAATATAAGTCAATTTGTGTGACATTATCGGTTGGTGATACCGGTACATTATCTGTTGGTTTACTACATCAGTTGTAACTGAGGTTACTTCAATATTAGTAAACCTTTTTACTTAAGTTTTGGTCAAGTAATTTTTTGGTGATATTTGATTTTGGGTTTTTGTTATCACAGCGTTCGATAGCAGTGTTCTCCTGTGTACTAGATCAAGGATGGTTCTCGAACCACGACCTCAAATGACCTCTCACTTTAGTGCTTGACCTTTCACACTACCATCATAATAAAGATTACAATATTGCATGCATGACCCAAGTTAGTTTGCACTTGAACTTAAATTTTGCATACAAGACCGATTTTTCAAAACTTGACAGACGGACAGACTACATTTTGTACGTCCAGAAATAGTGATTGCATAGTCTCTTTTGGAACTTCGTTCAGACGAGAAGAAAAAAGTGCAAAATCAACACATTAACTTACAGCTCCCAGTTTGTCTTTGAGTTCGATCTCCTCGTGTCGTAGGTCGTGCTCATCGCGGACCTTGACCACCGGGTGGATCAGGCAGGCCTGGGTGGCCTTAGTGACCGGTGAACCGGTGGACAGCTGGTAACGGATCAGATGACCGACAGAGGGGAACCCGGTGCCTTCAAGACGGTACATCTTCTGAAGAAATCGAGGACAGTGAAAAGGCGGTTTGAAGGTCATGGTGCTACAACACATCAGTGTTGATGACCTACATGTACATGTATGTTGGCGGTCTCCCAAATTCTCAGTATCTTTGTTCGAGGGCGCTTTTATAATTTTCTTACAAAATGTGACCTGGCAGCACAGAATGAGCATAAAGTCGCACTTTATTTTTGAGATTTTTACAACTCTCTATTCTGTCATATCCTAAAGTTGTCAAACTGAATCTTTTTGAGAAATGTTTAGTGGTTTTTGTTGGTTTTTTTTTGGGGGGAGAGGGGGATTTCTTGTTTTGAACATGGGTTAAAATGTGCACAGATCCACAACTTTAAACTTTCTAAAACAAGGGGTCACAACTCGGATAACTCAAAGGTTTTATCGGGGCCTAGGAATAAGATACCACAACACACAACGTATCAAATTAAAGCTTGCAACCTGCACTTTCAGGATGTACCATCATCTTGATTTTGTTAAATCTTGATTTTTCTGAGCATTTATGATTGTAAAACTTCGGACAGGTCAGTTAAACGATATTTACTATATAATACATGTACAACCCATCAAATCCTATTCCTGATAATTTAGGCAATTACCAATACTTTTAAAATGCTTGCAGCAAGGTTTGTTCTTAGCAAAAGGTATTTAGTATTGTTTCATGCTGATTTTACACACATTAATGAAGTTCCCGTCAAAAGTTCCCAGCATAAATATGTAAATAACCTTATAATGAATTAATAATTACAAATTAAATTAATTAACATTTTGAAATAAAAAACGCGCAGTTCTATTCAAACTATTCACAAGTAAAAATGTCAACCTTGTGTAACGTTTAATTTAGAAATGGCAGCACAACAAAAATGCTGAACTTAATTGAGCTCAAGAAACGAGTTTTGCATGTCTGGGAAGCTAACGTCTTTTTCCTTGACACATGACGAATTCGTCTGTTGAGTTTAAGGCTGCCAGTTTCCGGTTATTAAATTAACCGTGTAACCGTTGTTGTAAAAATGCATGGGCCTGCATTGCATATCTAATTAGCGCTGCTTTATCAAGGAATTTAGTGTGTGCGCGAAGTACGTGTTGATAATCGCAGTTCTGCGATTGCTAATTTTCTGCATCAAATTTTATAGGCCGACTGGCTATTATATGTTAGATAAGCTATCAGAAATGTCCATACAAAATTTATTCAATTGTACCATTTGTGACCTGCTCCAACGAAAAAGTTAATCGAACAGGAAAAATGTAACCGTGTAACCGTTTGAACGGTCGGGTAACCGTGTAACCCTTGCAGGCTTAGTCGAGTTTGCAAGATTTGTATTTGAGATAAGTAACAGTATGACCCGTTATAAACTCAAGGAAGCCTGCTTACATCTTCATTGATCTGGATGGGAAAGTGACGGATTCGACCCGTTATAACCCGTTATAAACTCAAGGAAGCCTGCTTACATCTTCATTGATCTGGATGGGAAAGTGGCGGATTCGACCCGTTATAACCCGTTATAAACTCAAGGAAGCCTGCTTACATCTTCATTGATCTGGATGGGAAAGTGACGGATTCGACCCGTTATAACCCGTTATAAACTCAAGGAAGCCTGCTTACATCTTCATTGATCTGGATGGGAAAGTGGCGGATTCGACCCGTTATAACCCGTTATAAACTCAAGGAAGCCTGCTTACATCTTCATTGATCTGGATGGGAAAGTGGCGGATTCGACCCGTTATAACCCGTTATAAACTCAAGGAAGCCTGCTTACATCTTCATTGATCTGGATGGGAAAGTGGCGGATTCGACCCGTTATAACCCGTTATAAACTCAAGGAAGCCTGCTTACATCTTCATTGATCTGGATGGGAAAGTGACGGATTCGACCCGTTATAACCCGTTATAAACTCAAGGAAGCCTGCTTACATCTTCATTGATCTGGATGGGAAAGTGGCGGATTCGACCCGTTATAACCCGTTATAAACTCAAGGAAGCCTGCTTACATCTTCATTGATCTGGATGGGAAAGTGACGGATTCGACCCGTTAAAACCCGTTATAAACTCAAGGAAGCCTGCTTACATCTTCATTGATCTGGATGGGAAAGTGGCGGATTCGACCCTTGGTGCTCGATGACAGCACATACTGGCCAGAGGCATCGCTCTTCTCTCTCACTAGGAAGTCTCCGTCATTAACCAGTAATTCCTCGGTGTCTGGGCGGGGCAGGGCACCGTGGTACCACTCCTCATCCTCGATGGGGATCTCGCCGGTAGTTTTCTGCTGGTAATGTTTAGAGAGAGGATAAAGGAGGGGGTGATGAGGGAGAACAAACAACTTTGAGAACACATTTTAGTTAGAAATCAAAAGATTTAATAAGCACCCATTTTTAAACTGATGATTTTAACGACGGACCATAACAGATCTTTCGTTAAACCTAACCAGTGAAAATCATTCCAAATCCCCCGGGTTTTATACAGGATTGTTGCCCATTTAACCAGTTCGCGTCGGATGACATATATACACGCACATTTTTTTTTAACGAGATTCAAACGGATAACGTATAAACCTGTTGCAAGCAAGACCGGAAATATATCTGTCAGCGACCGGTTTGCAGCGAGCGATGCCAGGTGTGCTTCCCACTGATATCCGCCTGAACCCGCCTCAAATCAAGTTTTGTTTTGGCTCGGGCTCGGCACGGCAATGTCCGAGCCTGGGCAATGTCAAAATATTCCTGGCGCAAACTGGTTAACTAGTTCGCATCGGATGCCTTGTATACATGCAAAGTCAAGAGCGAGGCCAGATAAATCAGTGTGGGCTACCCACAGATGCTGGCCTGAACCCGTAATGTATGTCTTCAATAAAAGTTCGCGAAACAAAACCAATCCCGTGACTAGATCCAGTCAATGTCAAAATAATCCCGGCACGAACTGGTTAAAGCTTGAACGTACAAAAGTTGTGCAATTAGTTTTGGGGTGCAGTGGAGGGTTTTGGAAGATTCAGAAAGGCTCTTATGAAATATGCAATGTTCATGATGCAGCCTAATTAATCTGTGTTTTGTGTGTATATAAATGATTGTACCCTTATGTATGCAGGCATATGACATGCTCTCCACTAAACCATGCACGACATTTTTCTCAAACTATCTGCATCATTTGTCATTTCAGAGAGATGTACCGTAATCTCAACCGGTTTGCATGGCAGATCAATACTTGTTTCCTTGACAAAGTCTTAGAAAGCCTGTGTTCAGTAGTTAAGATAAAATCGCTGCAAGACTTTTATTTTTCTTCTAGAAAAACTTGAAGATGAAAAATAGCGAAGACAAATTGTGGAGCCGGCTACAGATTTGAAACTAGTGATCTTATGATCTATAGCCAACCTCATCACCCACTTTGAATCTCACTGACTTTTTTAAAAAGATGAAATGTATCCTAATAGTTGTCCACATAAAATACATGCAATAACAATAATGTGATGCCATTTTTGTTTCTAAGTTATGTGGAAAAAAAACACAGCTTTCCCATTGCAACTTCTCTCAGAGATGTTTTCAAAGAAGGAAGTATATTGATCTGCATGTACATGTTCATTAATACAGGTGTCCAGGGAAGCGTTTTGGGATGTACTCGACGGAGAACTGTTTCTGACTTCACAACTTGGACTGGAAACAATTTTTTTTTACACATGACCGAGAATTGTTCGTCACATTCTAGGCCTAGCGTTACAAGCAACTTAAGTAGCAGACGGCACAATCAGATAGAAGACGACATAATTCTCTTTTCTGTTTCAACAAGTTTAAAGGAATGCCTTATTTTCACTATTTGCCCCGCCTTGACTTTATTTTCAATAATATTCTTTTAATCCAACTCAACAACTAACAAAACAAAAAAAAGTTATATTTTTTTTGAAACTTTTTCACCATGTTCAATTTCAAGTCAGTTCAACTTTGGTTGGGACAGTCTAGTGACAACAGCACAACCAAGGATGTTTTTATAAAACGCTTAACCAATGACCGACGACCAAAACGGATGGTTACATCCGCCAAAATGCACCCCTGCCAGGCAAGCAAAAGAAACTCATGCATGCACTTGAAACTACCCCGTTTTGTGCAGACCATATGCTCAACATGATGCCTATATGCACCATGCCAACACTTACAAAACTAATCATAGACTGATTGGTATTTCTCCGATACCAAAACCATGGGTCTCCTCTCTGGAAAGTATTCAGAAAAGAATGCAAGTTGTCTCAAATATTTGAACAGCAGCCGATTTCACAAAAAAGTGCGTAGCTTGAGCCATTTTCAAAAGTGGCGTAAGGCTTAAGCAACAACAAAAGTTGCGTAGCTGCGCCATTTCCTTACGGAGCATTTCACGAAACTTGGCGTAGCTGCTCATCATTTTATTTGTGTTCTTTCACAAAATCGTCGTTGTATCACCTTCGCCCGCCATTTTGAAACTGTTTTGTCCGACTTTCTGCGGAATCGTGCGGCTACGTTAAAAATTATGTTAAGGGTAAAATAGCAATTCCTTTACTTCAATCATAAAACTGTGAGTGTTTTTCATCAAGCTTAATAAGTTGAGCAATTACGGGCTCAATGTCAATTACGATTTGCTGGTAAAATAGGTCATTTTCAGTCGCTACGCCACATCTTAAGCCACCTAAATTGACTGCGCAAGCTACGCCATAATTTGTTGCGCAAGCCGCAGACTTTCGCACTTTCAAACTTTCGTGAAACTGTCGTAAGCAAAATGTTGCGCAGCAAAAAAAGTGGCGCAGCTTTACACAATAAATTGTGGCGCAAGGGGGCTTGTGCCATTGCGTAGGGTTTTGTGAAATCAGCTGCAGAATATTTTCACATGAAGTGCATGACGATTATAAAGGTACTAATTAAAGGTAGTATATCACATTTGCAAACATAACAACAACAAAACTAATAAAAAATTATGAAATATCTTGACTGCAAGTGAACAGTGTAAGCATCCTGTGAAATCACAGCACCAGGTGTGCGGTGGTTTTCCAGAAAAGCAGAATTTTGTATCATTTTCCAACGATTGTCGGCCGGTAATCATTGGAAAAACATTATCGAACACTGCCTCCAATTTATTAACACAATTAGTCCACATTTCATTTGCAATATGGTTACACACCCGTAAATGGGTGCAAGCCAACTAGTCTGGTTCCCTAACCTGATAATTCCCCGATGTCTATAAATTGCTGTTTCGTCCTAAGGAAGTCAAGAAACAAGACTACCAAACAGCATTTTTTTTCAGCATCTATGAACACAAAACTTTAAACAGGTCTCTGTAACAATATTCCATATCCCCTAACCCATCATTTTCAAAAATTACAGAAAATGCAAATGTGTATATACTACCTTTAATTCACCTTTAAAACCTTTTTTGATAATAATTTGGTACATTTTGTTTTATTGGGATCAATTCCAATGATCCTACGGTGTGACCGGCTCCACTAAAAGGTATCAAGACGAGTTGTGCATTATCATGTAATAACCCGCTCAATGTCGAGAGGGTAAACATTTTGTCCAAATTTAATTCTCTTTTTTGTCACAAATGACATCTTTAATATTTACATTTTCAGGTTTTATTCACAGAAATGTTGATTTTGATAAATAAGTGGAAAAAACCCCGATCATTTTGTGTGCATCGTTCAGTTGTTCTACAACAGAGCCTTCTATTTCAAAGCCCGTTTTCTTAGTTGTGTAATTTGAACTCCAAGGAAGTAATCAATATGCAGACATGTCATATCTCCAGAACGGGAGGGGCTATGGAGCTCTATTATATACCAAATGAAAGCTTATGCTGTTGGCTTTTCATCCATGTATAACACATCCATGTATATTTATTTGCGACATAATATCCATTTTTGTGGAGCGGGTCACATATGTGTTTTACTTTTAGCATCACCAATGCTACATTGGGATATACAAGATTAAATTGTTGATAAAACTCAGCTAGAAGGACTAACCTCGCTGCTTTCACCCCCTCGCTTGAAGACATTTGTCACCCTTGATAGATTTATCTTCTTCGTCTTCTCCTGTTGCAGAATAAAAAACAAGAAAATCATCAAATATTTTGCCTCCAATACTTGGGAGTTATGCTCATACCCATACGTACATGTATGTATAGTGAGCATATTGGAATTTTTACATTGCAGTATTCAGTATGCTTTTCAGGGTCAACTAAAGTACATGTACGTCATTAAAATTCACCAAGAAAGTTCCATCACCCAAATACAATGAACAAAAATATAAACACCCACAAAAATATAAACACCCCCAAAATGGTTATTTGTCTTGATTTGTAAACAACACTTGTGTCCATCTCTGGCAGTGAGGAATTGCTCAGTGATGCAGTAATTCCAACCACATCTGTGGTTTTTTTGGGGGGGCGTTTATATTTTTGTGGGCGTTTATATTTTTGTTCAGTGTAGTTGTTGGTGTAATAACAAAACTGCTAAGCACTTTTCGGTCAAATAACCACTAATCGATAGAAACACTGCGGGACTTAACTGAGGTATAACAATGATTCATATGAACCTTTTATGAACTTCACTGTTTCATATCACATGTAGGAACACAAAAAGAAAAAAATTAGACTCTAAAGAAAATCTGGGGAACAAAAAAAAAGGGAACAAAATCTCACCGTTGGCGTACTCAATGTACTGCTTTTGGGCATGGTGTTGGAATTGGCCACAGGGGTGTCTGGTAGGTCAATCCCTGGGGGTAGGTTGTCTTCATCCCCCATGGCAGGTAGCTTCTGGTCCAGCATACACACCTGGGCATTCAGCTTGGCCTCTTGACATTTCAGATCCTGGATCTCCCGGGACACGTCACGGTATCTCTTCTGCTTGCACAGCAAACTGGAATGATGATGCCAGCCAATGATTTTGATTTTGTGTAGCAGTACGGTACGTGTATAATGGTTTGGGTTTGGCTTCGATCTTTAAAACCACAAGAAAGATTTTGTGAAGAAAAAAAAATGACAAAAAGATGTCGTTTTCTTACTCAAGTAAGACCTCTTCGACCGTGGGAGATGGCGGGATGGCTCGTATCTCCTCATCCAGTGACTGAAGCTCTTGCTTCTTGGTGGTGAGGACTTCTCTAACTTCAGAGAGGTTCTCAGACAAAGATGTTTTCCTGGAATGAGGAATGACATGTATATGTCGGTATGGTTAGTTCTAAAGACCGGTAGGGCTGTGCATATTTTTTTTTATTATTAAATATTTTAATTAATTCAACCTAGATTTGATTAAATTTTGAACCCGATCTTGGTATAATTGTTTTTTATCTACACACATTTCTGGTCATGCTTGTCTATTCAAATTAGTTTTTCTGCTCGGAGGGTAAAGAAATAGGCCATTTCAATTTTGTTTGGACCATCTTGTATAAATTGTCAATACCACCAATATTGTACATTGTATCTTTATTATTAAATAGTATTAACCCTAATAATGGTCCAGTATCCATCCTAACAGATCCCAACCAAACCTATGTTGGGGTCTGACTGGATGGGGATTGTTAGGGTTAATACAAATAACACCATAGCAATAAAAATGAATATTCAATCATCAATTACTAATGAATAATCCTTAAATACTTTAAATTATGGAAAGCAAACTAACACTTTCTTTCTCCCGTTCTGTTAAAAAATAAATTAACAATGAGGTATTAAAGTAGTAAAACAATTAATGTTAAAAATTACTCTGTCTGGATCCCAGAGGTTTTATTATCACATAACGTAGATACACAAGTTGGTTCCAGACTGCGATAAAACAACTTACACGGCCAAAAACCAAACAAACCAATTCAAGCAAACTTGAAAAGACCCAAAACCAAAACCAAAACTAAAAAACCAATGCCAAAAACAGAAAAATTGGAACAGCTCTTTTGAAGAATAAAAAGAATGAAACTCATATCAGGAAGCAATATTCAGCAACGCCTTTCCATTTTTTTGCAAGTCGGTTGATTCACTTGATTGGCATTCAAGCTTGCTAAGACAAGGAACTATATGTGGCTAAGCATTTCCCTATCAACTTACAGTGTACTGTATTTTGACAGACACAAATTCAATAAATTGTTTGTGTTCACTGTAGTCATGCTTGTCATCAGTGATGAGGATTTATCTTAAATTAACTAGTATGCATTACAAGTATACATGTACATATCAGAATTAAAACAACATACCGGTACATGTAAAATGTTAGTTGATATGTTTTGCTTTAATATTGAGAAAAGTTTACCCAAGTAACATTTTGACGGCAAGCCAGGTCTCATTTATTATTTAAACTGGCTTTTAAAGGTAGGATACACCAGTTGCAGATATCAAAAATATTTACTACCGAATTATTAAGAAATATCTTACTCATTTGAAAGTAAGTAATGATTCTAGGCATCCAGCAAAATGATTGCGCAAGATATCTTGTAATTATTTTGAAAAATATAATTTTATAAAAAAAAATTTGCGATCGCCGGACGGTGATCGCGAAAAAAAAAAAATAACATAATAACTGCTCGACGCCGCTTGAAAACAAACGCTGTTTTTCGTGCTTTTTTTTGCATCAATTACTGTAAAACTTCGGACAGCTCAGTTAAACGGTATTTACTATAAAATACAACCCCCCAAATCTCCCTATTTATGATAATTCAAGCAATTACCAATGGTGCATTCTTACAAGAAAAATTATTTTTCATTTCATCACCCACATCCAAAATGGTATTCTGAAGGCTAAACAGCAGGTGACATTGTTGCAGAGAAAGAAATCTTAAAATTATGGGGTCTGGGTAGGAATTACACACGTAACATTTCAACAGACACCGTTACATGGGTAAGCATGATATTTTACGGTTGCGTAAATGTTTTATGCAAGTTCGCAGCAATTACATTTTATTTATTTTTAGTAATTTTTAGTATTCATTTAAACTAGATGAATAATAATTTTCAGGCCTTCAATAAATATCCCATTTTTCCAGTGCAAGTTTGATTCGATATAAAAATAAGACACATTAACCAAGATACAGTACCGGTATGTTGTTTTATTTCTGATATATCTGCAACACATACGGTAGTTTGTTAATTCAACCCACTTAATAAATCCTCACTGATGAAAAGTAAAGAAAAATTGTATTAACCCTAACTCCCTACCCATTTTTACTTACACATAACCTGAATCCTGCAAAATCCTCCAATTCCTAAATTGTTAAAACTCCAAGTAACCTGAATCCTGCAAAATCCTCCAATATTGGTCACTGGTGACCATACAGCCTGTATCCTGCAAAATCCTGCAGTCTTGCCCTGGCTGCAGTCAGTAAAAACCCAAGTAACCTCAATCCTGCAAAATCCTGCAATGCATCAAACTCCAAGTGACCTCAATCCTGCAAAATCCTTGTGTGTCACATTCAGCCTGATAACCTGAATCCTCCATATTCCTGCAGGGGTAAAACCCCAAGTAACCTCAATCCTGCAAAATCCTGCAATGCATCAAACTCCAAGTGACCTCAATCCTGCAAAATCCTGCATTTTGCAATGAGGAATTTGGAGGATTTGGGAGGGTTAGGGTTAAAGTGTTGTCCATAAATGTACTGTGGAAATAGTCATGTACATGTACTGTTCTATGTTACTACTGTGATCTTGTGATCTAATCTGATGTACATGTACCAGTACAATGTACTGTTCCATTTTGACATAATTTAATTACATACAGTGAGGTCAGAGGTCATTTTCAGCTGAAACATGAAAAGGACATTCAGCAAGGACGTGGGCGTAACTGCAGCTGGTTTACAAAATGTTGTATCCCCCTTCCCCCCAAAAGGAGTAAATATCCTTTTTCCGTACAAATAAAGCTAGCACATGAAGTGAAAGAGATCATGGGGAAGTTCAGCCATAATGTCTGTTGCCATGAGGAAGGAAATGGTTGTTGCACTTCCAGGACTCAGTTCATCATGATCATGCAAAATCCTGTTTTAACAGTATCGTTTGTTTGTGTTTAGGACATTAGTGCTGGGACTCAAAACCGAATATTCGGTTATTCGGTTATTCGAATGTGCTTCCACAAACCGGTTTGGAATTTGGAAACCAAATATTCGGGAAAAAAAAAAAAAAAAAAAAAAAAAAAAGGGACTGTTTTTTTACGATTTCTGGGCCGAAAAGAAAAAAAGTTGTTCATTTTGGAATTCTGATTTGAATTGGTTCCGTAGACGATCGCTCAAGTGCGGCGAAGTTAATGAGCAAGGCTGGCTGTGCGCCATTGTCATCGATTCAATGGTTACGTGAATAAACACGAGCCACTAGATAAACTCATGAATACAGTCAGCTGGTACGCGGACGTTCTGTTTGAAGTAGCTGATAGCACGTATTGGAGAACGCAACTTCCATGTCACTTAATCCATTAAAATCACTTTTATAAAAAAATAAAAAATAAAAAAAAATTAAAAAAAATTAAAAAATAAAATAAAAAATAATACATTTTTGGATTTTGTAAACCGATTAACGAATTCGGAAGATCGATTATTCGAATTTTCAAATTCGGTTATTCGGTTTTGAAAACCTCCGATTTGTCCCAGCACTAGTTTAGGTACAGGCAGGTATACATGGAACATGCACAAACTTATCACATGCGTTTGTTATTTATACAGGAATAGGATTTGCATTTCCTGGAAATATTAGTTTCCAAAGTTTAACAGATCTCCCTCCTCCAACCTCCCCCCATCCCACCCAACCCACTGAACCAAATATCATGTCCAACTTTGGTTGATTCACTGCAACCTTCCCTTAGGCTTGGGCATTTTTGACATGGTGAATGACGAGGTTATTTATAGAACTAAAAATAGGATGTGAAAGCCTATTACTGGAGTTCCTCACTCAATAATCCTTGGACAAGTTGAACATGTTAACTCTAACCCCCTAGACTCTCGCACTAGGAAGCATACCAAACATAACAAACTTCAACAGCTCACACATGTTCAGTAATTGTTGGTACACTGTACTGAACCTAACAGTACTAAACCTACCAAACTCCAACAGTTGAAGTTTTTTTGACTTGGAACAGTGATAACTGGCCAGTGGTATTATGTGTTTTAGTGGGGACACACATACAAGGTGTAAGTGTACATACACTTACAGTTGACCAGGAACTGTGCCGTGACAATGTGGGTCACTCACGTATAAATGCCTGTGCATTCTCAAAATTTCTAACATTTTGACAAGTCTCATGCCTTTCTGTCCTGAACCTCACAGAATTCAACAGGGTCTCCCTGGGCCTTTGGTACTGAGTCAAACAAAGTCTAACAACAAGTTGTTACGGTTTGGTACCAAACCTGCCAAATCCTAGCGAAAGCTGCAGTTGGAGTTTGATGGGTTTGGGGTAGTTAGGGTTAAAGACTGAAAAACAAAAAAATGAGTTTTATCTACATTTAAACAGCTAGGAGTAGACGTAGAACAATAGAAAACAATAGCATCCAAGATTGACAGAATTCGTGTGCAAAACACATGGGAGGCCTTCCAAAACGTTAAAGTACAAGCTACAGAGGAACAATACCGGTAGAGGGTCCACGGATACACACATGTATGTTAATCGTGAGTATGTATGCACTGGCAATCTTGGACTAGGGTCAATTGGGTTATAAACAAAGGGTCCAAGATTGACCGACTTTAAACAGTTCGCGCCGGGATTATTTTAACATCACCTAGTCGAGGCGCGGGATTAGTTTTAACAAAACTTGATCTGAGGCGGGTTCAGAGCGAAAGTACCGGGAAGCACACCCACGCATTTCCGGCCTTGCTTGCTGCTGACAGACATTTCCGGCCTTCCTCGTGGCGTGTTTATGCGTCATCCGTTTTGAATCTGGGGAAACCTTTGCGTGTATATACGTCTTCCGGCGCGAACTGGTTCAAGAAAGCAAGAGCTGTTTCGGAACTTTACCCCCAAAAAGCTACAAATGTACCGGTACATGTACCACTGACGACGACCAAACAAATATGCACAGGTACTTCAAGATACAGTCTTGACCAAACCCACAAGATGTAAAGACTCACGTATGTTGAGCTGACTCCAGGGTGAGGGTGTCAACAACGATGGTGTTAGCTTCCAGCCCGTCAGGAAACTCCTCCATGATGCTAGCGTCAAAATCAAATTGTTCCCGAGCTGGTGAATCGACCCTGCAAAACAGCCAGACAAGAATAGGTGAAAAACAAATACATCATGATTACATGTACATACTTACATTTGTACCCATTTGTACCCGTTTGCAGGACACATGTACATGTGCCATGATCTTATATATCGTACCCTGTGGACAAAGCCACAGCGTCCCTGATGACTAGGACATAGACTCCTAGAGCAGCCTGCTTGAGGTTGTCCCTTAAATGACCTCTCACGCAAGGTCAACTTCATGTACAGGTACTCTAAACGTCCACGCATGCACGCAGGAATATGCACTACATTTAGAGTGTACGTACGTATACATAATACTGTACGCATGGCCATCGTGTGAACAAGTATGACCAATACACATTCGCAGTGTGCCCCTAGCCTCCTGCTCCTAATGGGTCAAGTTTGAGTTCCAAAAAGTAATCTTACTTGTGATTCTCAACAAAGCTGGTGTACTCGATGTCCGGGCGGACCTCAGCTATACTTCTCATGATGCCGTTCTGACTGGCCACAAAATCTCCGTTGCAGGTACTGGACAGGTTAGCCAGCTCTGACATTGTCTGTTTGCTGTACAAAGGAAACAAAAAGAGAGAAAAGAAACAATGTTGGTCTGAACAACTACATCAGCTAGAGTGACATTACCCTAATAATCGTTAAGCCTGTGATGACGGGAAGCCGCTATATACTGTGGACAGCTGTGCTTTAATACATGTATGCCGTAGAACACAGCCTGTGTGGCAGCTGCACGCTCGGTCCATTGTGCAGTGCATGCATCTACTGGATGGACAGGTCGCTGTGCAGTCAAACGTGTATAATCCGGTGCAAGGAGTGAGTGAGTGAGTTTTTAGGGTTTAACGCCGTACCAGCATCAATGGCCATATTCACGGCAGGAACAAATTTCATTCAACAATTTTTTATTTCATTCAACAATTAATGTGAAGAAGTTACAGTTTTAGAGGTGGGAGGAAAACCCCAGAAGAATATCCTGGGGAAAAACCCACGGAGTCGGGCAGGGACTGACCGGTGCAAGGAAGAAGCAGGATGCTGGTAATACTGGCGTCGAGGAGTTAAAGATGAGGCGTTAAGGCATGGATTGCAATGCCTCAGCAAATCCACATCCCAGTCACCGCCACTATCAAACCCCAACAATCTTGGACTTTTAACATTCCAGGCACCTTTGGAAAATTATGTACCGGTATGTGCCACTGTTCTGGAGATAACTCCCACTCATTACATCGCTGTGGCAGAAAGAGAGAGTGCCAACTTACACCTGGGCTGCATGTATCTAAAATTTCCTGCGACTGTGAAAAGCATTCCATGCTAGTTATGTAATGTTCTTGGTTCTGGTAATGTGTGGCTCCCAAGACCCGACCCGACCTCACAACACCACCCAACCCTACCCAAATGTGATAGAAAAAGTACCTCATCTTAGGACACATCCAAATCTCTTTTCTATGGCTATTGTCTAGGTGTTCGCCCATTAAAACTGCGCATGAGAAGGCTGGCAATAGACATAGCCGTATCTCTGAAAGCCCTTTTGGACACGGCTTTACACTTCTGCTATCTGGCTCTTCTAAAAATGTACATGTACAATGTATTACGGCTACAGGCATTCTGTACTAGACCTGTAATGCTCTTGATGCAATGTTGGTGCACTGATCCCGACTCATCCTAACCCATTCTACTTCCATACCGTAATAGAAAAGAAACCCTAACTTACACCTGGGCTATCTGACTCTCCTGTGACTGCTGCAGACATTCCAGTAGACGAGGCAGGATACTAGTCCTGTAATGCTCCTGGTGCAGCGTGGCCGCCTTCAGGGCCAACACGTACTCGTTGTGGCACCTGTGCAGCTTCAGTACTGTCTTCTTGTAGCGATCTTTGGCTTTGTCAATGTCTTTAGGCTTGCCTGTACATGTACATGGCAATATAAGATACCCCAAAAGAAGATTATACACCATTGGTAATTGCTTGAATTATCGTTAATGGGTAGAATTGGGGAGTTGTATTTCATAGTAAATATCATTTAACTGACCTGTCCGAAGTTTTACAATCATGGAAGCTGAGAAAAGCACGAAAAACAGCGTTTGTTTTCAACCGGCATTGGGCAGTTATTCTTATGTTATCTTTGTTTTTTGCGCGATCGCCGTCTGGCGATCGCAACATTTGTTTGTATAAAATTATATTTTTCGGAATAATTACAGGATATCTAGCGCAATCATTTTGCTGGATGCCTAGAATCATTATTTACTTTCAAATGAGTAAGATATTTCTTAATAATTCGGTAGTAAATATTTTCGTTATCTGCAAATGGTGTATATACTACCTATGTACATCTTGAACATCTGTCCATAAACTATTCGTTTTGTGTGGGCAATTCTGCACACATACATTAGATCATTAAGTTGGTGGTGTTTCTTGCTCTGTACTTGTTTTCTATGCATTGGACATCAGATGTTAATGTGTACGTATTCATGCTTGATGCATGACATTCAATATTTTAACAGCAACTTATTAAAAGATAGGATAGACCATTTGTCAGTTACGCATTATTATCGTTTAAAGCAGCAAAAGTACTCAAAATATAAAGAAAGGTGCTTGACAAACAACCTGATGAAGTTTTTAGCTCTACGAGTGCTGCATATTCCGAGAAAACTATATTCTAGGATTTCGATTTCATTCAAAATTTGCCGAGTCACAATTTTAATTGCGACCACAATCTGCATTCAGAGTACATTCTTAGCCAGCGGATTGCAGCTGTACTTGCGTTCCAGGCACTGAACAGACCAATATTAGTGCCTAAATAAAGCCTGTTAATTGCTAAGCAAGACACTACGGTGCGCTACAGTGGACCACGATTGACTACGAACATGTGTACGATGCCGTTGCGATTTTAAATAATATAAAAATTGGGCTCTACCGTAGCAAAAATCGTGTACCGTGGGAAAGGGGCATAATTATGGCAGTGTCACTTTCTGCTTGGGATCCCTACCGCCACATTTCAATACACAGATGTGAACACATAACATCAGAGGGCAAGTCATAGATACTCTAAAAAACATGAAGAAAATAGCTTGTGTTGACAAAAACCTAAGAGAGACTAATATAATCCAGGAAAATATAACCGAAAGCAGGACAAAATATTAACAGGAACTAATCAATCAAATCGGACAACTTTCTGCAAAACAAGACAATAAAACTTGAAATCCTGCCAAAAAAGGGAAGATTCTGAATGACGTCATTTCTGACCTTTAATGGTGGCCTCTTCGTATTTGACCTTTGCTTCCTTTGCTTCCTTCGCAGCTCTCTGATACCGCGCTAAGCTGTCTTTAACTTCTGCTTTGACCTGAAAGACAGCAAAGTCACAATGGAAAGGATTACACACATTATTATGCATGCTCGTAATTCGACAGGATGGATGGATTAAAAAACAATTAAAGTCTTACTGATCTTGAGACAGTTGTCTTGATAGAGGTTAGACATGTTAGAGACCTGTAAGTGAATTTATCAGCACTCCATCGAAATCAGGAATAAGTCTCAAAATGACTTTTTGAGATATGCACATGGTGAGAAAGGGAATTTTATAAGCTTTCTAATGATACCCATCACAAGTGTGTATCGGTTTAGGTTAACGAGTTATGGTCTGATGAAGATGACAGGTGGATATATATTGGCCGAATCCATATTCAGAGAAAAACAGCTTTGAAATAAACAAAATAGACAATTTTCATTTTTTTTGATCGTTTTTAAAAACAAGACATTAATGACAATAATCCGTGATAACTACACTTCCTAAAAATACAATGTTCAGAAAATCGACTTGGTCACGATTTTCACCCTTGCGTTCAATTCAACGGCCGATTGCGTTCAATTCAACGGCCGATTGCGTAAAACGGCCTCAGCGACTTATTCCTGATTACAATGGAGTGGGTCACATATTATTGTAACACACTAGTACATCGATTGTACACATAAGTATACACTTGTTGGTGTTCTTGCCAGAGAGAAATTATAGCCTGGGCATTTAGCTCGACATGGGACAATGCGAGCGCGGAGCCCTTATGGTGTAACAAATTAACACTTTGGAATTGCCAGATTTTTAAGGATTCAGGTTATGTGTAAGAAAAATAGGGTTGGGAGTTAGGAATAAGCGAGATTAAATTCATTCTTTAGATCCTACTGATGACAAAAAGTCTAATCTAGCAAGACATCAACAAACAAATTGCGTCTGTGTACGTCTCAAAACTTCCGATGTGCTCATCAGTTCCTTCTTGATAATCACCCGCAACATGGCTCCGATTTCAGGCTTCGCTGGGCCCGAGGACCTCAATTAAAAAATTATAGGTTCTCTAAGGAAATAACTTGGCACGTTTTTAATACCGGCATCTGTATATCATTCGCACATCTGACCGTGTTTCATTTTAAAAACCACATCTACCGGTCGTACATGTACCGGTACATGTTGGAAGGTCGAGTGTGTACTGGGGAGCTCAAACTTGTATGCCCTTACATGTATGTACAACCAATTAGATTTACTGTCACATGTACATGTACATCTTGTAACATGTAATTTCAGTAAGCTGTAAAACCATTTTCTCACATTATCTTTGTCTTATTGGTGTCTTTAGTTGGCAATGGGCTCAGTTTTGCAACCCTTATCATCAATATGAAACCGCTCACAAACAACTAAAGTTGTGTAAACCTTCTCATAGCCATCTTCATAAGAAAACTTTTGCATGTTTTTGAAACTACATGTACCAAGTACCGGTATGTGTGCACGAAGTGTGGAAAATGTTTCAAACATGGACACTTGTTACCTAACATTCCGTTATGGCACAGCCAATGCGCGTCATGAAACTCGACTTTTAAAATGGCGATGCACATGACAATCTATAGGTATAGCCGAGACATGTACCAATGGTGCATCTTACCTTTAAGAACAGTGCAGTGTTGCATTCAGCTTTACAAAAACTTGGCGCAGCTGTATGTAATATTACATGTATGCAATTGCTTGAATTATCATAATCAGAAATAAGTGTACTTGGAGAGTTGTTATTTATAGTAAATATCATTTACATGTAACTGATATGTCCAAAGTTTTATAATCATGGATGCCAAAAAATAAAGCAAAAAAAAGGCGTGGGTTTTAAATCCGGGTCGGGCAGTTGTTCTTGTTGTTTTCACGATTGCCGTCTAATTTTTTTTTAAATCGGAACAATTACAGGATATCTTGCGCAATCACTCTTCTGGATACCTACAATCATTATTTACTTTCAAATAAGTAAGATATTTTTTAATAATTCAGTAGTACAATTTGTTGATATCTGCAAATAGTGTATCCTACCTTTAACACCATGCCATTGCCATGCTGAACTCAATTCAAAGTTGGGGCAAATACTTGGCGCATGCTCACAATAACCTCTCTCGGGTTTGCATCACAATGAGTGAATATGGAAATAATTTTTTGATAGTACAATAAGTTTTTTTTTTTTTTACAAGAGCAGGCTTTACTCTGGGTGCATTTATTCAGACTTATTCAGGTCACCTGTTAGCGACCAGCTCACAGCAAGCGAGGCCGTAAATATCAGGGTGTGCTACCAACAGATGCTGACCTGAAGCCGTCTCGGATCAAGGGTCCGGTCCATGTCAAAATAATCCCGGCGGGAATGAAATGGTTAAATGAGCTTCAGCAAAATCATGGCCAAGATTTATCACTTCACGTTCATTTGAAAGTAGTACTTCATCTAACGGCATGTTTAGACCAGCTTGACTGCGTGTACAGTACTAGCGTCTTGGCAATCCTGTAGTAGTGGTTTAACTTTTTTCTTATTTTCTCCGTAGGCTTTGCTACAGGTATTCAAAGACACTGTGAGCAGTTAAGCTGGTTTAATCATGCTATTAGATGATGCACAACATACTTGTACGTGGATGACATGAAACGATACATACTGTACATAGTGTACATTGTACATGTACATGCTCAATCCACTTTGAATCACTAGCACCTTCGGCCAAGACTATGATAGATTGAGCACAGAGTTCGTCTCCAACAATTTTTTGGTAGAGCCAAGTGGTTGCACACATGTCACACACATTGGTTAGCTCTTTGTCTTACAAATTGTACCTTCATGTAATCCGTGTCAATCTTTGTACGTTCTTGCATATACTGCTTCTTCAGGTCCACTTTTTCCTTGATCATGTTGCCCAGCTTGTCTACGATCGTTGTGTTCATTTCGTCAGCGTGTTGTCGGATGAGCTTACTCACTGTGTCTGCTTCTTTGATGATGCTGTTCCAAGCCTGATGAAGAGAAATAAGAGAAATGACAACAGACGTGTCACAAATCAACCACCCCCCACCCCACCCAATAAATATTTTTTTTAAATAAAGAAATATCTGGCTTGGGCAAATCATCCTATGTTTTACGTACACTGTGTCCGCATTTTGTGCCCGAACGTATCCGCAGCGATTCTGCAATATTATTGTACATGTACTACTACCACCTGAATTTCCTCTTTTTTCATTTTTTTTTCAGTTTATTTCTGGCTTTTCAAAAGATGACTAAACCGACCCACAAGTCACAAATGTAATGATGGAATAACCAAACCGACCTGACCCAACGGTTAATGATGGAATAACCAAAACGGCCCGACCCGACCCGACTGTAATGATGAAAAAACCAACTCGACCCGACCCAACGGTTAATGATGGAATAACCAAACCGACCCGACCCGACCCGACTGTAATGATGAAAAAACCAACTCGACCCGACCCGACCCGACTGTAATGATTAAATAACGAAACCGACCCAACTGTAATGATGGAATAACCAAACCGACCAGACCCAACGGTTAATGATTGAATAATCAAACCGACCAGACCCAACGGTTAATGATGGAATAACCAAAACGGCCCGACCCAACCCAACTGTAATGATGAAAAAACCAACTCGACCCGACCCAACGGTTAATGATGGAATAACCAAACCGACCCGACCCGACCCGACTGTAATGATGAAAAAACCAACTCGACCCGACCCGACCCGACTGTAATGATTAAATAACGAAACCGACCCAACTGTAATGATGGAATAACCAAACCGACCAGACCCAACGGTTAATGATTGAATAATCAAACCGACCAGACCCAACGGTTAATGATGGAATAACCAAAACGGCCCGACCCAACCCAACTGTAATGATGAAAAAACCAACTCGACCCGACCCAACGGTTAATGATGGAATAACCAAACCGACCCGACCCGACCCGACTGTAATGATGAAAAAACCAACTCGACCCGACCCGACCCGACTGTAATGATTAAATAACGAAACCGACCCAACTGTAATGATGGAATAACCAAACCGACCAGACCCAACGGTTAATGATTGAATAATCAAACCGACCAGACCCAACGGTTAATGATTGAATAATCAAACCGACCCGACCCGACTGTAATGATGGAATAACCAAACTGACCCGACCCAACGGTTAATGATGGAATAACCAAACCGACCCGACCCGACCCGACTGTAATGATGGAAAAACCAACTCGACCCGACCCGACCCGACCCGACTGTAATGATGGAATAACCAAACCGACCCAACTGTAATGATGGAATAACCAAACCGACCTAACTGTAATGATGGAATAACCAAACCGACCCGACCTGACTGTAATGATGGAACAACCAAACCGACTCGACCCGACTGTAATGATGGAATAACCAAACCGACCCGACCCAACGGTTAATGATGGAATAACCAAACCGACCCGACCCGACCCGACTGTAATGATGGAAAAACCAACTCGACCCGACCCGACCCGACTGTAATGATAGAATAACCAAACCGACCCAACTGTAATGATGGAATAACCAAACCGACCAGACCCAACGGTTAATGATTGAATAACCAAACCGACCCGACCCGACCCGACTGTAATGATGGAATAACCAAACCGACCCGACCCGACTGTAATGATGGAATAACCAAACCGACCCAACTGTAATGATGGAATAACCAAACCGACCAGACCCAACGGTTAATGATTGAATAACCAAACCGACCCGACCCGACTGTAATGATGGAATAACCAAACCGACCCGAACCGACTGTAATGATGGAATAACCAAAATCCTAAAACACATTGTACATGTATGTGCGACGCGTCGTAGGTGTATTTATGGCACAAAACGGTGATTGTTTCTGTACGTCATTCAAATCACAGTAAATAGTCGCCTGATATGCAGTAAAGAGTTGTCAAATCTTCCCTTGGAAAGTTTTCAAAATGAAACTCAAAATGGCTGACGCAAGATGCAGTAAAAAAAACAAAAAAAACTTGTCTTCGTATTAGACTGCTCTTCTTTTATTAAATTTTTACGGCATAAAACCGACCGTAAAAAGCCGCATTATATTTTACGACGACCCAACGACACATCGTAACTAACTGTGTTTCAAACCATTGTCAAAAAAGTTGAGATGTATTCAACGCATCGCAAGTTTCATAAAGTGGATCGTACGACGCGTTACACGTCGTAACTCGAGTTACATTGTACGATGCTTCGCTGCGTTTTGTAAAATCGGGGGATGTTCTACCGGTAGTTTCCAAATCTCACCTTGACTGCACATCCTTTGTGTTGTATATTTAAGTCTTCTTCAAACCGGTTGGCCAGCCCACCAATGAGTCCCAACGAGGTAGCATATTCCTTGTCTGCTTTGATCTTATGCTGAACCACTCGTCTAAGCGTCTCCATCAGCTTCAGTTCCTGGTCGTTCAGTTTCAGGATGAGGTCGTGGGCGGTCTTGTCCTGAAGGTCCGTGCCGAAGCCCATGCGACTGGCTCCCCGTACCTAATCGGTGAAAATGTTAGAAAGCCATCCATTTATGTACAATGTTTGTACAAGTACAAAGGAAATCTGAAGAGAAATGTGATATTCCAAACTTCACACAGTGAAATTTATCGAGTTGTACAAAAGTGCTTGACTTTTGACAACAATTTGACGCTGTTTTACTTGCCTTAAAGTTTCACATTTACAATGTCAAAAGTGATTCAGCCACTACAAGTTCTCATGAATCATGTACAAAATGTAAGTTTTGATAACTCTTCCTCACCCCGATATGTTCACTGTCTGAGAACTGCATTTCTGATCTGCATGGGCATGTCACATGCAGACCTGTAATTCCTGTCTTTATGTTCCCTGTCACGCTTGTGGGATGGATTATCATACAAAAGGTACCCGTACAATATGATACATAACAGGAATAAACAATTACCAGTGATACAAATTTCTAACTTTTACTTTCTCATCCGAGAAACTTTTGCACTCAGAAAGTTGGTTAAAGTTCAAATCATTACAGCGAGTAAATGCATACTGTACGGTACATGGATACATGTACTGTACGGATACACATTGTACATTGCAATGGTTTTACTGCGTACAAAATGGTGTACAGATAGAAGAAAGACGGTATCATTTCATCATACATACTGTAAAGTGACTGCGGTGTTTTATTTTTAGACCCTTGAGCAGTTGAGTATGACGCATACTTCCACCGTTTATGACATGTACCCGGTACATGTATTGATGGTACAATGTTCGTACAGTATTATTGATGCTAAAATACACATTTCCAAATGTATGGGTTGATTAATTTAGACCGAGGACTTGAGACAATGGGGGATTAGAGATAACAATGACCCTGAGGACCTGAGACAAGTCCTCGGTAGGTTTCTGTGTACAAACAAAGGGAACAAAAGCGGGTCTTCATGTACACAAGTACGAAGAAAAAAACATTGTCCAGGGCGGTACATGTACTGTACCGGTATGTTTGTAGGCCAAAGGCACCAGTGTTTCGCAGGCAATACGTGTTTCACAGGCAATACTGTACGTCCATTCTAGGCAATACAATGTAGTAACATTTTGTCATGTTCATAGCACTTTTAAAGGGACAGTAGGAAACACCATTTGCACATGTAATATCAAAGAATTTAGAAATACATATATCTTACTTATTTGAAAGTAAATATATGTGACCTGTCATCACAAAATGAGCGTAAAGTCGCACAGAGTGATTTCCCAGTACGGCCAGTCAAAGTCAAAATTTGAAGGGGTGGTCGATTTTGAGATTATATGGTTTTTTTAAAGACTAAATCCCCAACAATCAATTCCCAATTTTTCAGGACGATCAGATAAAAACAAAATTAGTTTTTGAGACAATTTTGACTATGCCTTTCTATGCCTTTCACACAATTTCTCGCAAGAAATGCCTGTTTTCTTATTATCTCTGTATTAAGACTCCAGACTAAAAAAGAAAAAGAAAACAAATATTGAGTATCAAACCTCCAAGTGTTATACCATTGGAAAGCTCTGTTTCCACAGAATTTAGAAATACCCATATACATGTATATCTCAATTTTTGATTTTGCCGACTTTACGCTTATTTTGTGATGACAGGTCACATAGACTCTAGATATCCAGCGAAATGATTGCACTAAATACCCTGTAATTGTCCAGCGATCGTGAACAAAAAATTAAAACAATTGATTATAAAACTTTGAAATAGTCAGTTAAAGGTAGTATACACTCATTTGAAAGTAAATAATGATTCTAGGCATCCAGCAAAATGATTACACTAGATATCCTGTAATTATAACATAAGAATAACTGCCCAATGCCGGTTGAAACAAACGCTGTTTTTCGTGCTTTTCTCGGCATCCATGATTGTTTTATTTTGTTTTTTCCCTCCTAACTGATCTGATATGTGAGTACGTGTACATGTACCGCTACCGGTACATGCGAGTTAAGCCTCTGCATTCCACTTGTTCATCTCTATGATCTTTCTACAGAACAAACAAATTTGAAAAAGTGCTCCATAGTCTGTTTGAGACTACGACTTATAAAGTAGTTTGTGTAATTACCGGTAACTCACCGTCCGGTTCCATTTTATGGCTGTGTTACTGAATGTTCGCACTTCCCGGTTGAAGGGGGTTTGGGGGTGTACGTGCAAGACAGGTTTGCTCATACTTTCCAATGGTCCGGTCGTCTTCAACGAAAGCTCACGAAGTTCTCTTTGTACAGAGTACGGGAAATGAGTGACTAGTCGCAGAGAATCTGGTGTAGCTAGTGGGCTTTAATGGGTGATTTCCACTGTGATTAGCGCAGCTGGCTACATCACGTACATGTACAGGTACATGTTGTGTAAATACATCCCGGGGCCTGTACCATTCCTTTCTGGGAAAGGGGGACGAGCGATCAAACGCGTAATAAAAATGGGTGGGGTGAGGGGGAAAGGTTCCGGAGAAGTATACACCATACAGAATGAATCAGTCAGTTGCCCTTGGAGAAACTGTTGGGGTCAAACGTTAGACGAGCATGCACAGATGTCCGAGGTGAATTTGTATCACAGGAAGTTAGACGATTATGGAAAAAGTACCATGCAGTATGCATCTGTGGAGATGAGCTTTTTATAAATGGTGTCAACGTGTGTGTGTGTGTAATACCTGTAAGCCTTGCAGAGTTATTTTTGTATAGCAACCAGCTAAATTGTGTACAGGATTTTACATGAAACCACCGGTATACTGTCTTTGGTATGGTACGATGTACAGATGTACGGTACCCGGTTGTGCCGGGGGAATTAGGTAAGTACACTTGTACACCTGTATATTTTGTTGCATATTATTATTTTGTTGCAGGTTATGTGCACTTCCAAGACAATCATTCTAAAAATGTGGAGGCCAAAAGTGTGCCCAGATTCAAAATTTGAGGTTCAAAAAAGATTTGGGAAGCAAGAAAAATTAGAAATAGACCAACATTTAACCCTATAACAATCCCCATTCAGTCTCCGACACTAGGTTTTGTTGGGATCTGTTAGGATGGGTACAGCAGCCGATTTCACGAAAAGTGCGCAGCTTGAGCCATTTTTAAAAGTGGCGTAAGGCTTACGCAACAAAAATGATGCGTAGCTGCGCCATTTCCTTACAGAGCATTTCAAGAAACTTGGCGTAGCTGCGCAACGGTTTAAACAGCATTTACGACGACTGTTTGCGTATAATTGTGTTCCTTCACAAAATTGTTGTTATATCACACCTTCGCCCGCCAAGTTTTGTCTGACTTTCCACGAAATCGTGCGGCAACATTAACAATTCTGTCACGGGTAAAATAGTAATTCCTTTACTTCAATCATAAAACTGTGACTATCTTTTATCAAGGTTAATAAGTTGAGCAATGACGATCTCCACGTCATTTATAATTTGCTGGTAAAAAAGGTCATTTTCAGTCGTTACGCCATACATGTATCTTACGCCACCTAAATCCACTGCGCAAGCTACACCATAATTTGTTGCGTAAGCCGCCGACTTATACGCACTGTCAAACTTTCGTGAAACTGTCGTAAGCGAAATGTTGCGCAGCAAACAAAAGTGGCACAGCTTACGCAATAAATTGTGGCGCAAGGGGCTTACGCAATTGCGTAAGGTTTCGTTAAATCGGCTGCTGGATTCCTAAACTGACAGTTTTTTACATACACTGGGTTCAAGGCATACCAGTACATGTACATGTACCTCCAGAATCAGAGTATAACAGTTTGTGCAGTTTGTACAGTTTGCCATTGTGGTGTTGGGAATTTCCCAGGATACAAAACAGATGTGTTTCCTAGTAAATTACACTAGAGAGTTACAGGTAGGGTTAAAGGTAAGATACACAATTTGCAGATATCAACAATATTTACTACCGAATTATTAAAAAATATTTTACTCATTTGAAAGTAAATAATGATTCTAGGTATCCAGCCAAATTATTGCGCTAGATGTCCTGTAATTATTCCCAAAAAAAATATAAAAAAATTCGCGATCGCTGTTCTGGCGATCGCGAACAAAAATTACATAAGAATACCTGCTCGATGCCAGTTGAAAATAAACGCTGTTTTTCGTGCTTTTTCAGCATCCATGATTGTAAAACTTTGGTTCGCGCCGAATGACGTATATAAACGCAAAAATTTCCCAAATTCAAAACGGATGACGCATAAACACGCCAAGTTCAAGCAAGGCCGGAAATGCGTGGGTGTGCTTCCTGGCACTATCAGCCTGAACCCGCTTCGGATCGAGTTTCGTTAAAAATAATCCCGCCCCTCGGCTCGGCGATGTTAAAATAATCCTGGCGCGAACTGGTTAAAGGTAGATTACACTAGTAATTGTTTAAATTATCATGAATGGGTGGATTTGGGGGGGGTTGTATTTTATAGTAAATATTGACTATCATGAATTTTACAATCATGGATGCCAAGGAAAGCATGATTTTAACGGCAGTGGATCTTGTTGTTTTTGTCCGCAATCGCCGTCCGGCGATCATAATTTTTTTTTTTAATTCAATTTTTCGGAACAATTGTAGGATGAATACCTACAATCATTATTTACTTTTAAATAAGTAAGATATTTCTTAATAATTTGGTAGTAACATTTTTTTATATCCGCAAACGGTGTATCCTACAGTACGTAGGAACGTCCATTTAACATGTTCCACTCTAACCACCCCAACACTGCATAACGCGTGTAGAACATCTTGCAACCAAGACTACACAAACGTACCGGTATGTTCACGTACATGACATTGGTTCGAAGATGGTTCTGTTAACAACGAATGATACTCAAAGTGTTTCTCCCCTCCCCAGAAAACAAACAAAAAACAAGCAAACATAAAACCCCAAAAACTATAATTTTGAATAATATAAAACAAACGAATTGTATCGAAAACAAACGTATTGTAAATTATCAACTAAATGGTAATAATGGATCAGTTGGTTTAGTTACCATAAACAACTTCTTTTTATTTTGGTGAGGGACCCTTGGGGTAAAAGTTGTCACTCACAAAACTTCAATCCAATGTAAATAATGCTCAGGCAACCAAAATGAAGGGGACAACAAAACCTAGTTGATAACAGCTGTTGGCTTCAGCATTAAATAGGACTAGAGGAAATTGGCTATTTCCTGTTTTATAAAGAGGTTACTTTTCATGAGTACATGAATCACAATTGATGCAATAAAATATGGTCAATCTCTGTTTCAACTATTGACACAAGAAACTCAAACTGCATACATTGTACAATTAGACTGCTTTCCTCATGTGTATACGTGTATACTTGTACAACATGTCCCAAGTTTACCTTAAATACACAGCAACATTGAAAATGAGCTGTGTAGATCATTCACTTTTGTTGTAATTTTTAGAAATGGATCTAAGATTAGGGGGTTCATTATAAAGTTTTGTTTTTGTTATGTTTTGCCAACAAAAAATAGTAAAGTACCTTTAAAAAAAATGTGAAAAGTCTTGAGATAAGATTTGAAGGTTTGCATGGTGAACATGGTGAAGAGGTAACAAGATTTGAGGAGTTTGTGGTTACATACAAGTACCAAATGTCCAAAACTACCGTAGAGTTGCCCCCCCCCCCCCCCCCTTCAATTTCTGCTTTAATTTGTACCGGTACATAACACAATGGTGGACCTGAAGCAATCACGCGGTACTACCCTGAACTTAGCCAATGGCTACCAACTTTAGTTGTGAAATGAGAAAGATTGACCTACATACATGTATAAATGTGTAAAAAGAAGTCTCCTGACAATCGTGTGCTGACAACGTGCAAAGACTTGCGTACATAACTAATGGACACCAACAATCCAAGCCACGATGAAATGAATATTTATAGTTCACTAGCTTTTTGGGACCCTCTATAAAAATAATATTTTGTAAAGTAATGCTCATTGCATGATGTACACACTACACACGTGTATGGGTCCCAGGTAAAGTCTGCGTTTTCACATCAGATCAATAAAATGGCATAAAAAACAATGGCAAAACTTGGTGGACACCAAGAGTTACATTTCATAACAAAAATAATAAAAATACTACGTGGGAATTATTTTGGGCCATAAAATATATTAAAACTTTGTCTGAAAGGATTGTGGCTGATTTTTCTTAAAACAAATATTTTACTCTGTGGATGAACACAAATTTACGAAAAAACATTGCTACTAAGGTAACACTGATATTTTGTTTTTGGGGGCCTTTTTTTGTCTGCTTATTATCGAGAAAAAAACATAGTTTGCAATAATGCTTCCCTCTGAGGTACCTCTAGGTTTCTGAGGTTACAAACTTTAACATTAACCCGTTTTCATAAAAATTGTAACCTCTGGAATTCAAATATATTAGTGCGAAATACGGTACCCTCTGGAGACGTGAACACAATGGGGACAATGGAAGTAAAAAAGGTCTCCAAAGGGTAATTTCTATAGATGAATAGGTCTTCACTAGGAATTTCACGAATTAGATTTTTGGATTGTACTTAAATTACTCAAAAACTGGGGTTAGGATGTGGGTTAGGGTTAGTGTTTGGGTTAGGATAAATACATGTAATATAGGGTATATTGGGTCAAAATTTTCACCCAGGAAAATAATTGTGGTTAAAATGGGAGCATTTTGAAAAACGTGCTTGACTTTCTAACCGTTTTGTACACGAGAACAAAGCCATGTCCCCACAGTGATACAAATTTTACTGAAGTGAGTGAGGGTAATTACCGGTATTTTTCAAATACTGAAATGTGTCATGCATTGTATCCCTGCACATATTAAATACAAAATCAGCCCTGTGTGCAAACAGTTTTGTGCAAAGCTGAAATGATGTCTTGTCACTCCACGGTTAAACAAAATACAACGACATGATGTAGGTTTGCGATGCAGATTTTATTGTCGTGCCAACTACATGTACTACAAGTTTGTATGCATGAACTACGTTGTACAGTAATAAACATTGTTGGAAAGAAACTACAATGTACAGTCTCATCTGTGACCCCATTTGTCAATTTAATTCAAACACCTTTCACAAAATTTGTCTCAGTTTGTTTACGGAGTACAGAGGGCCGTATGAATAAAAACTAGCATTTGCTTTTACTACCAGTTTTCAAGCATTTACTGGAATCTGTATGAATAAAATTGAAGCAAATTAAGGTTTTACTGGAAAGTATTTGCTAAAGACTAAAAGTAGTTACTTTTTAATTTCCAGCATTTGCTAGAATATTAGTATTTTCTCCATTTGGTATGAGTAAAAATGAGTAAATGCTTCAAATTTGCAGTATTCACTCGTAATTTTTCAAGGTTGGGTCGGGGCTACCTGAAAAAAGAGAAGCAAATACTAATATGAAAAATAGAAGCTTTTGTTATGTGGTTAGGCAGGAAAAGGTATAAACATGGAAGATGGATTGTCTAGGATTAAAATACAGGCAGTTGTACTGAATTTGGAGAAGGAAATGAGACGTAGATCTGGCCGATAATTTCTTGCAATACTCCTGAGACAGAAAAGGGCATCATGACTGCAAAGCAGCAACTTGAGGTTCCGATTTTATTCAAACACCCCTGTCAGCGTGGTCGCACTGTTGCTTGTGTGTGTACGTATGCAATAGAGACTCTATTGTTATAAACCATTCGGCTGTCCAATCAATTGCAAGTAAAAAGTATTTACTGCTATTTCAGCCATTAAATGCTAAACAGTAAAACTTTGTTTTATTCATACGAATTGAAGCATTTGGTTAGCGCAAAGCATGATGGGAAAGCATCATTGATTACAGATGCCATATTGGATATCGCCAAAGAAGCCGATTGCTGCATCAAAAGTTAAAAAACACGAATGAAATTGACCGAGATTTACTCCCCAAACGATGATTTTCAGGTAAGAAAAGTAAAAAAATGACATTTTAGGGTAAGGGGATTGAGGAATATCAATGAATATTCTTTAAATCGAAAGATCAGTACTTAAATGATTTGGTAAAAAAGTCGTTAAATAAATATATTGCGATTTTGAACGTAATGAGTTTTTATTCCACACATGCGCTATGGGCCCATACCACAATGGGTAGGGATTACAATTTGCAAAGCCATAGTGATATCACGTGACTAATTACAATGCACGCTATAGGCTAGAAGTGTCCAACTTCCGGGTTTTGGCTGTTCTATTCATTAAACATTGTCTTTAAAAACGAAGCTGGCAACGAAAATTATTTTACTCAATCTCTGGAATAATAAAACGACACAATTCTGTAATTCAACTTCCTGTTGGTCGATATGATTATGAATGAATGAGGTGTCATTTTGCTCAGAAAAATTAGCTACATCCTACTGCACTGATAACAACATTATCAGCCTAATTTGATTTGTGTTTATTTCTGTCCCTACCATTAGAAACAAATATATTTCCACAGCATGTACACAGTGATGCTAAAGTCTAAAATACCAACTTAAAATTGTATATCTTTTAAAATTTTTTTCTTTCTAAAAGATAATAAAATTTATCATTTTTTTTCAAAAAAAAAATAAAATAAAAAAGGAGGCGGCCTTCAAAACTAATTACTATTATTTGGCCTAATAATACAACAGGCTTAATTTTGTTTGACAATTTTAATTTACAATCTTACAAAACACCTCCCGATTAGTATGTATACACTTACTCACCTCCTCCACATCATGTGTACCCTCCCAAAACATCGGATGCACAACATCTTCAGTTGCATAGTACTGAGATTCAAGACTGACACCACTGCCGGACACTTTTGGAGCACTTGAACCCCTGAAGAAAACCCCATCACCACTCCCACCACTGTCGTTGAGCCTGGTCTCGGCCAAAGAGCGAGATGGTGTCCGATGAAGCGGGCTATTATTAGTACTTTTACTTATATTAAAACTGGCCTTCCGTGGAGGAGGAAGCTTGGGACTAGGGCTGATGATAACAGGGTTTGTGGCAATTGGGAAATTAGGAGAGGTTGCACAAGGATTTGTGTCCTGAGCTTGCAAGTACAAGTCTTCTGTCATTGCTAAACTTGCATCTTCGTTCATCATCTCCTCCCCTTTCAAGTTTCTGCCTACAAATTTGCTGGCAATGTTGATTTTGGCTGGTGGAAGCTTGTTCGGCAGGAGTGGTCGGTTATTGCCGATGCCACCAGTGCCGGCTTTTGCAGGCGGCGAGGATGGGGCGCCTGGTGTTGTTGGCAGGGAGGGCCGCACTCGGGCGCCCGTCGGCAACGGCGGTGGTGTGCCATATTTTTGCCGGAGTTCGCTCACAGAAGACATCGCTTTTCCCTTGTAAATTCAGCGAATGAGTACCGTTTTTGTTTTTGGTTTTTATCCAGAACTTAAAAGAAGCTCACATTTTGAGGTCTAGTTTTAAGACTTCACGGCTGAAAATCCCCCAAATTCCATAATTTCCGGATACTTTTTGACAACACTTGAACCAGGAAGTAAATTGAAACGGAAAATCACGATCTGACATACAGTGATGCTGCTCAACCTCCTTTGCAGTTGGACGTTACATGTACAGGTTATGTACAACTTCGACCGGCCGTAGGCTCGTATTATGCCGAAAACGAGGTTGTTAAAAAAAAAGTCACGCAAGCGAATTTGCATGCATCACTGCACTGGCGCCAGGATTGGCACAACACTAATCTATCCATTTTCAGCGAGTAAAACAGGTACATGTATCACTATGAACTGTACTACATACTATCATTAGCTTCATTATATGTACATTAATTAGTTAAAAAGACCGAAATATTGCCGTTATAGTAGTCCAACTGGATGCAATATGATGCCGAAATCGTTACAATTTGGCATCCGTGGTCGGCCGGTTGCTTGACGGATCAGCGCCCTCTCACGACTACTTTTGTGTGCACAGACTTAGCTATGGCTATGGCTTAAAATGACACACATGAGTTGTCAGCTGTAGCATGGCCATAGCCAAGTTTTTCGGACATGCAGCGAAGTAAGCTGCTGTTGAATTGTGTTGTCTGATGATTCATAGCCATAGTACTGTCTCTTTTTACTGATGTTCTTCATCGATGATTTCTCTAACAATCAGCTGATCAGTTACATCATTCATGGAGGAAGGATGTACATGTAGATGAGTGGTTGGGGTTCTGGCACTGAAACTCGATCTATAATTAATATTATTTGTGGACTAGTAATTGCGTCTGCATATGGTTTGTCTGATTTTATTTTTTTTATATATTGAACGTGGCAGTACTGCTATGCTACGTTTAATTAATTTCAAACACTATCTATATCCCGATAAAAAACGATACATGTCCTTTGCAGCGAACATTTCTTACCATTTTACTCCTTAGAGTGATACACATTGCTCTTTTACATTAAAAGCCGCGAAAAAAACACCTTCCGTTCCAAGAAATTTGATTAACAAAGGTGAAGTCCATTACAAACAAGCTGTTTCAGATTCAACGTCAAGGTCAAACAAAGTCGATTTAACAAAATATGCATGTAATATGTTAAGGAGTTAGGAAACTAACTGTTAGTATTAAAATGTTAACTGTAATTTTTCTCTTTTTTTTAAAACTGATCTGAGTAACAAACAAGTTAGTGTAAAATGTAGGCCCGTACCTGTATATCATAGTATTAGTACTGACCATCATGGCCATATTGCAACAAGCATTGTTTCGCATTATGTGAACATGATAAAAACATTAATGCAGTAGATTTTAACTAAATGTAAAATCTTATTTTTCAGCAGCGGTATAAATACCAGGCATTATGGATGATAAATTAATTAATTGCGAGGAAGAGGACCTTGTACCCAGTGGCTCACCAAATGAGGCCATCCCTAGTTGTCAAAGTAACCAGAATCGACCCGGAACTAGTTACTCATCAGCGGACGGGAAGGATTCATGGACAACTGAAGATGTCCAAGAACCTCTCATCAGGGATTCCCCTCTGCCTGAAGATCACGAACAACCCACGCTGTCTAATGGAGCGAAGCAGCACCGACATAAAGCCTGCCCTCTCAGGTCCCAGTTCAAACTCTGCAAGAAGCGAGTGCTGTCCGGCTCTTCGGAGAACCTTCTGGGCGAGGACCAGCCAAGGAAGAGCTTCAAGTTTTGCCGGGGCTTGATAAAGCAATGGTTTCACATTTCAGACAAGAACAACCCTGAAAAAGCCGGCAGCACAGCTGCCGGCTACGAGGAAGACCGGACTACCTTCACCGATGTCATTGGTAAGGTTACCGGTCAAGGAATTGGGCCTGTGAATACCGTGAACGGTTCTGCCACTGACTTGCAAGAGGAAGACTCCTTGGGCAGAACGGGAGAAAGTTGCGGTCGTTCTGGGTCATGCATGCTTCATGAGAGCTCCTCTGAAGGAGAACATCAGTTGCCTTGCACCTTGGATGAAGCTTTTCCAGTCAACACCTGTAGTAGACAAGATGCGAAAGCATCATTTGGTGATGTTGGGCACGGTGAAGCACTCGGAGAAGACAGCTTGGTAGACATTGGCGACAGCTTCCCAACGTCCACTCTCCATTTGAACCAACTTCCTCTGCAACTCCTAGCCCACGTCTTTTCCTTCCTGACTGTCCCTGAGCTGCTATGCATCGCTGCCTTGGTCTGCCAACACTGGCACCGTGTGTCCCACTTCTGGACGCTGTGGCACCAGATGAAGTTCCACGACCATCCCAACGTGACCGACGGGAACCTGGTCCATCTGTGCTCCCGCCATTTCAGTGTGGGCCTTCTGAGTTTGTCTGACTGCCAGCATATCACGGACGAAGGGTTAGAGAAGGCACTGGTGCATTGCAAGATGCTGCGGGATTTGTTCCTTGTCAGGTATTTGATAGAATTTGTATGTACCTAAAGGTTTTCGTTGAAGCACCATTGGCACAATGTGAGCTACAATACGTTATATACAGTAAAGCCATTTTTGATTGTACTCCCTGAATCCCAAATGCGATTTTGTTGAGCGATATTGTCAGTAAATTTATAGACCGGCTTATTTATATACACGCATAAGTCAATGAACTCGTTCACAGTAAGCGACAAAGTCTTACGCCTTGTCGCGCTAATGTCAAAAGTCGTGCAACCATTCGTACTATTTTGTTCGTTTACACAAGCGTGCGTGCGACATTGCCGCACGCGACATGTTGTTACGACAAAATCAATAGGCTTTGTAAACCGTTGAATTGGATGGTTCCATGTATAATGCACTTTCTTCCATTTGTGTACTTACAGTTTGTTGCTGGTTGCAGAGTATTATTTGTAACATTTTTGTTCAATTTTGTTATAGGTGTTCTCAGCTCACAGATAGAGCCTTTCTGTCAATAGCCAACCACTGTGGTAATCTGACTCAAATTGATGCATCATGCTGCACAGGACTCACTGACCATGCACTTCAATCGGTTTGTATTATTCTCTCATTATTATAAACGCAATTGCGACCAACTTCGAATTGAAAATGTATTCGACATGGCACAAGCCCGACGTTTGAAACCGCGCCGTGCTACTGCCGTGCTAAATTGAATAAGCACGACAGATCGTCGAGCTTAATTCTTCTGCCGAGCCGAAATCAATTTGCCGAGCCAAAATGGTTTCAAACTTCGTGCTTGTGCCGTGTTGAATAAGAAAATTTAAAAAAAAATCCAAGTTGAATTGCATTCGACACAGCCCCATTGTGACATTTTTAACAAGCTTCACTCTACCAGCGTGTTTGATTACTCACCTGCGCTTACTCAAGCTTCCAAATTGGCATAAAAGATGCACATGCACAGTTCGTGAGAGAAAACGAGTGATCTTGGGTTACTCGACTCAACGAGTGACGTTCATACACGATACATAGCCAAATGCAAGATTGATTACATCTGTTTTCCTCCTTTGAAAACTCTCAAAATTGGTTCATGTCACTTCACCGTCCAGAGTACTGGTATATTTGGATAAATATATCACACCCCTGACACTTTGCCACCATGTTTTGTAAATAGGATACACTTACTCAAGTAACTGGCTTGGCAAATCGGTTGCACGAGGGGAAGCAGGGTGTATGATTTCCTAGACTTGGCAAGTTTCATGAATTTTTTTTTTTTTTCCCCCAATCTCTCGTGTTTCAGATTGCCAATGGGTGTCCGCTGTTACAGATAGTCCGCTTGAAGCAGTGTCTGCTCATTTCTGACGCATCCCTGCAGGTTGTAGCCGAAAGCTGTCCGAAGCTTAAAGTACTAACGTTCATGGGCAATGACAAGGTACAGTTTAGATAGGAGACCTGACTTCATTAGTGCCTCGTTCGAGTATGAGATATTAACGTGTGGGCCTCATGTTTAACGTCATACCTCTGTTCTTGCTATATATGCAACCGGCCTATTGGACTCGACTGACGTCCTTTCGTTCAGAAATGTAGACGAAGCTGTTGATTGGTCAATTTGGCTGCAATGGTTTTTTGTGACGGTAACAGAAGACGCGATAGAAGACGCCTGCTGATTTGACAGGTTGTGGGTTCGAGTCCTGCCCGAGACTACGTGTGCCCTTGGGCAAGGCACTTTGTCACTCATTGCTTCTCCCCAACCAGGAGTAAATGGGTACATGTGAGGGCTAGAGATGGTTATTGTGGTTGATTTAGCTGCCTTGCACCGAAATGGCTGCATCGAGCTGTATACTCCCCAAGGAGCTAAGATGAGATTTGCACTATATAAAAATATGTTATTATTGGTATTATTATATCCAATCCAATCCAATCCAATCCAATCCAATCTGCATTTGTAAAGCGCCAATCAATCTAGTTGCCTATTCCGAGGCGCTGCCAGGAACACCAGGGCAAACCCCCTCCTCTTAGCGATGAGTGTTACTGGGTTCTTTTATGTGCATTACACAACACACGGGACCCCCAGCTTTACATCCCATCCGAAGGACAAAGCAATAGTGGTTCAATTGCCTTGCTTAACCCTAATTCCCTCCCGGCTTTTACTAGAAGGGAATCATGAATCCGCTAAAATCCTCCAAAACAGGAAATGGATTTTGATGGACTCAGGGTGGTTAGGGTTAAGGGCACACGTGTCGACGCCGGGACTTAAACTCGCGCTCTGCGGAACAGAAAACAGGGTTCTTAACCGCCTGGCCACGACACTCCACTAATTATAGTGGTGATTCCATGAGGACAGGCATCATCCTCCAATTCTTGAAATTGTATTTTTGTTGCTTTGCACCGTGACAATTCTTTCTTAATACTCTTTGGCCTTTGGCCTGGCTTATTCAATTTCATAAATTTGAATACAATTTCATTATGCACATACTGGTAGGCATCAACTTGTCTTCATCCAATTTTTGTTTGCCCTCCAGATAACAGATTCCACTCTTGAGGCCCTAGCTACACATTCCCACCATCTTGAGATCCTATGTCTTCAAAATTGTGGTATTGGACCTCCTGGTTTAGAATACGTAGCAAAGGTAAACAATGTATCCTCTGCCCTACATTGTATCTTAACCAGTTCGCGCCGGATGACGTATATAAACGCACTATTTCCCCAGATTCAAAACGAATGACGCATAAACACGCCACGAGCAAGGCCGGAAATGTCTGTCAGCAGCAAGCAAGGTCGTAAATGCGTGGGTATGTTTTTTCCCGGCACTATCGGCCTGAACCCGCCTCGAATCAAGTTTTGTTAAAAAAATAATCCCGCGCATCGTCTCGGTGATGTTAAAATAATCCCGGCGCGAACTGGTTAAGGCAATGACCAAAATAATATGTGCAAAATCATATTGAATTTGAAGGATTTGGGAGGGTTAGGTTAGGCTATTTGGGAAGCTTACATGGATGTTTTTTGGGTTTTTTTAACTTTGATTGCTAATTTTCAACAACTTTTGTTAAAATCCTCTAAAATTCTTAAATTTTGCTTTAAAAATTACGATCCATTTTTACAAACACAGTTGCACCTGCTCAAGAAGCTGGACCTGAGCAACCTGTCAACGCTCACGTCAAATTCCGTGCAGACGGTAGCCAGGCACTGCCCCCTGCTGGACACGCTCAATCTCAGCCTGTCCAGAGACGTCAAGGATGACTGCGTGCTGTGTGTGGCCAGGTCCTGCAAGAAGCTCACTACACTCTTCCTCATCTCGTGCGCAATCACTGACCAAGGTGGGTACGCAGTGTGGGACCCAATCAATCAATCAATCAATCAATCAATCAATCAATCAATCAATCAATCAATCAATCAATCATAGGCGGTAAATTTCAGGTGTTTTGAGATCAAAGCTCCAATGTGCAAAGGTGCTACAGGCGGGACAATAACAACTATAGTTAGGAATACCCAACCTATTGTTGGGATCATTGCCATGTTGTGGGGGCATAACAAGGGCACAGGGTCATTATGTAAATTGCAAACATAAACAAAAAAATTACTGAATTATTATGAAGTACCTTACTTGACTGTAAGTGAATAACAGTCTCAAGCATCCTGTGAAATTACAGCACCTGATGTGCTGTGGTTTTCAGAAAATATTGAATTTTGTATCAATCTCCAACGATTGCCGGCTGGCGATCATTGGAAATACCCGACAAGTTAGTCCACATTTTATTTGCAATACTGTTACACATCCGTAAATAAGTGCTAGCGACTAGTCTGGTTTCCTAAGCTGAAAATTCCCCCGACATCTATACATTGCTGTTTCGTCTTAAGGAAGTCGAGGAACCAGACTACAAAAACAGCATGTTATTGGTTTTTCCAACATCTATAAACACAAACTTTAAAAACATGTCGGCGTCACAATTTTTAGTATAATTATAAATCCCCTAACCCATCTATTTTTGAAAATTACAAGAAAAGCAAATGGTGTATACTACCTTCAACCCTCACCCCCTAGGCCCTTTTGGCTAGGAATCATCCTCAATCCTGCAAAGTCCTCCAATTGCCACCATGTAAATATTGGATTCATTCTCAATCCTCTAAAATCATCCGTTATTTCTTGCATTTGTTCAGTGGAGGAGTGACCACTGCCTCCAAAATCCTCTGCCAATCACTGCTTTGGGTTGAGTCAGTATCGATGACATTCAGAAGCAGTGCGTATGCTATCAAGTGTAATGCCGGGTTGCAATTATGCATGGCTGAACAGAAAGAATGCTGGGTATGGCCTATGACTTAGACCCAATGCATTCTCCAAAAAAAACTGGCAATTTTTGCCATTCATCCTCAATCCTGCAAAATCCTCAAACTGCAATGTGGATTGATGAAGGTAAGGGTTAAGGGTCAAAATGTGTCCATGTTACCTTGGTACTTCATAAGAATGACTGGATTAAACACATTGACACTTTTTTTTTAATTGTCTCCGATCCCTCTCTGCAGCGTTGTACGGCATTGGTGACAACAGCGCCCTCATGGAACACCTAGACATCAGTTGGTGCAGCAACGTCACCGACCACGGCGCCACCTATGTCTCGGAGCGCTGCCCTGGCCTGAAGTACCTAGGCTTGATCCGTTGCGTTAAGGTCAGCGACACAACGGTGGAAAGGATGGTCGAGGAACATCCAAGTATACACTACAGTACCTTCCTGTTGGACAGCCAACGGCTGATTGACAAGGCTAAAGAGCAGGGCTTTGTGTCATCGGATTGAGGATAGTGGACTTGTGGAGGAGACTACACTGACAATTAGACTAGAAACCAAATATTTTGAATAAGCACTAGGTGGCACCAGCTTGGATTACACTTTATTACCAACGGCTGATTGACAAGGCTAGAGAGCAGGGCTCTGTTTCATCGGAATGTGGAAAGTGGACTTGTAGAGGAGACTACACTGACCTCTGGACTGGAAACCAGACATCTTGAATGAGTACAGGGTGGAGCACCAGCCTGGTTTCTACTATAGTACCTTTCTGTTGAACACTCAACGGCTGATTGACAGGGCTAGGGAGCAGAGGTTTGTGTGTTCAGAATGAGGAAAGTGAACGTGTTGAGGAGAGTCAGGAGACTACAATGACCTTTATACTTTAAACCAGACATCTTTAATAAGTACATGTTAAAGCACCAGTCTGGATTACACTACACACGTAGTACCTTCAAGTTGGACAGCCAAAAAAGTAAAAAAATGTTAGTCCACATTTTCATGGAGTTCTCGATCCTACTTCCAATGAAACTGAGTAATTTATAGACAATAAGATAATTAGTTTGCGTAACACCATGGTAATACTATTTAGTGAGATGTGTGGTTGGTTCTAAAAAAGAACCAGGGTTCCCTCCGGGTTTTTTGTTCGTCATAACCACACATCTCCCTTAAAGAGTACTACCGTGGTGTTATCTCAAACTGCAAATCTCATTGCCCTTCCACCATGCAAACCTAAGCCTTCAAATTGTATGTAATTTATAGACATTGGGGCATTGTCAGGTCAGGGAACTACATGTAGACTACAGGTAGCTGGCTTAACTAAATTGTGTAAATTGAGAGTACTATTTGACAAAAATCCCAATGATTGGTCATCCATCCTTGCAAATTGATACCTAAATCCCATTTTTTTTTTAAATGACACCACACCAGATGCAATGATTACCCAGGATACTTAAGACTATTATTTACTTTGTCAAATTGTAAGGTATAATTTGGTTTTCAAATGTATATTACCTTTAGGATTAATATACATGTACACATGTATTTCAAAAACAAGTTGCAAGAGTTACATTTTAGCAAGTCTGCTTTAATTTTTTTATAAAAAAAACCAACAATAACCGTATATCACCTCCATAAGAAACTTGAGGAACAAAAATATCTAGTGTAACTTTATTTCACCATCTTCCTATGTCAATTGTTTGTGTTTACTGCCGATACAATGTATACTATCAGGGAATTCAATTGTAGAAAATCCTGTCTTAAAATTTAGCATGTTTGGGTAGTGTATGCAAATGTTGAAGTCTTAAATGGTACATTAACAGAACCTAGTCCTGCAAAAATAGATTTATTTTAGTAGCAAGAAACGAGAATACTTATATTTTTGATATCGTACTTGTACATTTGTCAGATTTACTGGGAATGCTTTTCTATCAACTATTAAGATGTAGTTAACTGTTGACAAAACCACGGCTTGAATATCAAAAGCTAGAGATAATCTACATGTCAACTTTGAAAATCGTTGTACATGTACATACATCATGTATATTATTAGCTTAAACATTTCCTACTGGCTAGCAATTATGCTGATTACATGTGACGCAAGAAAGCCTGAAAGGTAGACACTTTTGATCGTCGATTTAATTTATGTGCCCCGCAAACCACTGTTAACAAGGTTATTTGTGCGGAAACAAATTACCACAGGTGTGAATTGTGGGTTTAATAAAAATGGTGCCTTGCAGCTTGTAGGGAGGCATTCAAATACAGACTTGAGGCAAACAAAAAACTTTCCATATTCACATTTGTAAAAACTCCCCCATCCTTAAACTTGTTACAGTGTAATACTCTTTCTGACATAGCAACTTCCGATGATAATTGTTATAGAAATGGTTGTTGCAACATTACAGAGACACTAAAATGTCTCCACAATAACCAATGTCTCATAATGTAAAATACAAGGAAGTCGTCTTAAGGAAGTGTTTAGCCTCTATTGTTAGTATTGTAGTGGCATGGTTGGGCGGTTAGATACGCGAGGAGCCGCCACCTCGATAATCCACCGTCGAGAGAGGACACTATCACGACAAACTGTTATTGGTGAACGCATCACAGACATAAACATAAAAGATCTTAGAGCGTCGCGCGCTAGGCAGTAATACTCGAGTGTTGCTCCGTTATTCCTTATATGATGCGTGGCCGTCGGGTTACATCATAGAGCAAGGAACTGTTATTTGCTATGTGGTTACATGGACAGGGAAGGTGTGGTCAGCCGGGAATCCTAGTACCCAGAAGAATCCTTTAATGGGAGTCGGTAATGAGGCCCATTGAGTTGAGTTTGTTTGGTTTGGTTTATTACCCAATTGACAGATGTCAAGAAATATCTTGCACAATAAACCTCATAGAATATTCACATCAATCTTCAATGGGTAAACTAAAAGGGCTAGTCGTACGTCCGTACTCCTGAATGCTTTGTCAACGCCACATAACTGTTTTCTATATCCCTCCCAACCTTGCCGGCAACCAATTAAGTATAGGGCCTACGTTCTATTTATTTCTTGAAAAAAGGGTTTCTTCACAAATGTATTGAAATATTACACATTGAAATATTAAGCTCAGCCGCGCCTACAATCAGCGTAATATTGTAACTATAATAGTCGCGCTTTTATTGGTCAGTAAAATTATTTTGGTCTGTGGTGGCCACAGCGGGACGCGCGGCTGACCGGCGAAAGTGGTGACCCTTTGGATGCACACCCGCACTATTACTCTTCAAATTCGTGCGCAGCTAGAGCTATTACTCCAGCTCCCAAACCTATTAAGTCACATCTTTAAAAGAATTAATTTATAGTCTTCAAATACCAACCGAAGTTAGCTCAACGGCTTAATTCGCCAGGTTGAAGAGTCCTATGGGAGTCGGTCCGTACCCCTGAATTGCTTAGTCAACATCACATTACTTTTTTTCCTATTACCACCAATGCAGACGTACGTTCTATTCTTTTCTTGATTTACATAAAAAGAGAGGGGGGGGGGGGGAGGAGGAATGAAAGGGTTACTTCAAAATGTTATTGAAATATTACAACAGTGAAATAATAAGCTAAGCCGCGCCTACAACCGGCGTTAATATTGTAACTATAAGCCAGTTCGATATTCCCGCTGCGCGTGTGTGCACATGGAGATTTGACGATTTAATTTTTGAGATAAACATTTCAGCGATTGCGTGCAAAAGTATAGCGGGGTACCAGCGAATTTAAAGAGATCGTCGTGTAAAGTTACTATGTAACATTTTTTTTTTACGTTTTGGTGTTTTCAGGTGTTTTGTGTGGCCAAACTTTTGTTCGAACAAATATTTTTTTTTTTTTCGATTTCACAAGAAAATGTAAAAAATGCGGATTCGGTTACCACGTCCCCCATAGCCTTATGTGCATTTGTCTGCCGTGTTTATCTCAAGAGAAAAATTGTTGAATCATGTTGTGCACATGCGCAGTTATACATAAGTACAGTCACACTTTTATTGGTCAGACAAATTGGTCACCATGGTGAACAATTCTTACCCAAACAAGACAATTTTATTTAAAACACAAGGCTAACTCATCACAATGTTAAAATTTCCAATGAAAAACATATACATTGCCACCCTACTCCCGATAGTCTAGTCCTAGACCCTTGTGTTATTTCGGCGCCCACGCGCGCAGATTCGTTAACGCTGTCTCTTTTTCAAATCCCGACTTCGTGTGCGTTGGTGTCTCACGCATGCGTAGTTTACATAATGCAGCTGGATCCATACTCGCACTGGAGCCGACGTTTGACAAACGTACATGATTTTGGATTCCCCAATGGGTCTAGCACTAGATAGTTGGCAATCAATTGTTAACTTTAACCTTAGTTTTCGACGAATCTCCCTCGCTTTTCCGAGGGATCCAATCAGCGACCGAGTTTGAGGCTCATCATGAATTATTCATTATACACAAATATAAGATACTGTGTGTGTGTACACAAGACAGTGTACATGTACATGTACATGTACAACATTGTACATGTACAATGTACATGTATGTGATGGTGACTGTATGCACGTGCATTGCGCGAAATGTGCAGACTTTTAATAGCATTGTACATGTACGTGTGTCCGATCTTCCGGGGCATGCGCAAGCTAGCTACAGCCACCGGTACCGTACCGCGGGTCTGCCCGCTGCAGCATCGCTATGTTATGGTGCTTCAGCGCGGTGCGTTTGTATTCCAGTGTAAAATCCAGGCGTGACGTATTCCTATTGTTCCTGCACGACATTAGTAGCCGGTAATGCCTTGTTAGACAGAAACTCATCGTTACCAACACAATAACTCATCATTACCAATACAATAACTCATCATTACCAATACAATAACTCATCATTACCAATACAATAACTCATCATTACCAATACAATAAATCGTCATTACCCATACAATGATATTAAACACAACATATGGAACATAATGTGTGTCATAGAATAGATACTTTATATAGTTCACACTGCGGCATTGTGCGGTGCAGTCAATAAGCCACACTGCAGGCCCGTACGCAGGGGGGTGCAACGGGTATGTACGCACTCCCAAAAATTACCAAAAGGTCCACAATTGTTGGGGTAAATAATTATATTTTGATGTAGAAATAACGGTATTGGCACACAAAAATGGACTTGGCTTAGGCAATAATGTCAACTAAAAAAATCGCACTGCCCCCATACAAAATCCTGCGTACGGGCCTGCGTGACTGGCAGTGCACTTACATTGTAGCCTCATTGTACTCGGTCTTTGTTGTTCACATTCCCATTAACAATGGGAGTCTGGATTTTACATAGGCTAACAGCTTCGGAACGCGCCAATACCAGCGATAATCGGTCTCGGCGCTGCGCGCCTCGCCCGATTATCCTGCTGGTATTGGCGTGTTCCTCAGCCATTATCCCTTATGTATCGAACCATGGAGGAATAAGAGCAGATTCATCCATGATCGAACGTACAGTACGTCAGTATTAGCCTCAAATCTAGTGAGGTCGTGCTTCATTTTGGCAAACAGTTAATTACCTGCAAAAACTACCTTTCCCTCAAATAAAAGGGGAAATTTATGCATGGAGGGACATAAAAGTTGTGAATTTGTTTGCGAGTAGTTGTGAAGCTATTCGCGACTTGTCGTGAATTTATTCGCGACAAAATTCGCGACTAGTCGCAAATTTTGTCACGACTAGTTGTGAAATTATTTGCGACTAGTTGCAAAAATATTTACGACCAGTCGCAAATAAATTAACGACAAGTCGCAAATTTGTCGCGAAAATGTTCACGACTTTTGATATCCCTCAGGGCCACCATATAAATTAGTAGCCCCAGTCCCACTGAAGCCGGATATGCTACGGATCGCCCCGGATGACCCCGGATGAAACTACGTTTGATCCGGGGTGGTCCGGGAAGGCAATCAAAAACAAAGTGACATGTTCCCCGATCCTACTACGGTTCTACTACGGTTTGACTACGGTTCTGCCACGAATGGGCCCGGATCACCCCGGTTCAAGCCTGTTTTTCCCCCATGACCCCGGATGGTCACGGATTCACTACGGTTCCGCCACGGTTTCACTACGGATGCGCCACGGTTCATCCCGGATGTGCCACGGTTCACCCCGGATGACCCCGGATACACTACGGTTCATCCCGGTTCATCCAGGAAATACCGTGGTGACACCGTAGTGAATCCGTGGTGATCCGTAGTGGAACCGTAGTGGAACCAACTCCCGTTTCATCCCGGATAAACACGGTTACACTACGGTTACGCTACAGTTTATCCCGGATACACTAGGGATCATCACGATCGCACTACGGTTTCACTACGGTTCTTCGCCGCCCCCCTCTCCCTTCCCGGATGGCCCCGGATCACTCCGGATGCTAGATGCTGATCCAGGGTGACGCTCGACTTCCCGGACTCACTACGGATGTCCCCGGATGGTCCCGGATGCATGGCCCCGGATAGTCCCGGATAGTCACGGTTTGACTAAGGTTCCACTCCGGATGACCCCGGATATGAACCGTAGTGCATCCGGGTTGATCCGTAGCGTATCCGGCTTTCGGTGGGACTGGGGCTTTGGAGGTTTTCACCATAGAGCAAAGTTGTTTCAATCAACAAATTCACCCGCAGTCACAAATAAACGCCGGGGCAGCTATGATTTGCTGTGTCAATGTACATGTACATGTACATGTACATATGTACATGTACATATGTACATGTACTGTATGGTGCGAGATACGGTACCTCTGGAGACGTGAACACAATGGGGACAATGGGAGTAAAAAGGTCTCCAAAGGGTGATTTATATTTAGGTCTCCATTAGGAATTTCACGAATTAGATTTTTGGATTGTACTTAAATTACTCAAAAGCTAGGGTTAGGATGTGGGTTAGGGTTAGTGTTTGGGTTAGGGTATAATATAGGGTATATTGGTTGGAAATTTCAAACCAGGAAAATAATTGTGGTTAAAATGGGAGCATTTTGAAAAAAGTGCTCGACTTTCTAACCATTTTGTACACGAGAACATGTCATGTTCGGTAAGGGAAGCCATGTCTCCGTCCACAGTACGTGATACAAAAATGCGAATACATGTACAGTATGAGTACATGTACAGTATAGTACATGCACATCACGGCCGGGTCAATCGCGGCGTGTAACGTTTTGCGTAACCCTCGTATCGCACGAATCGTATCGCACGAATTTGCCGTCCATCATTAACCGTCCATCATTATCACGTGATATGAATAATGCATATATTACAATAGTCTGACCACGCCCCCTGTGTGCCAACTTGTCCAAGACCTTCGAGTGAGTCCACTGAGTTCGCGGGTGCGATTCGTCTGTAGATAGCGCCCTCTATAACATCGGTGGTTTGTGTCAGTGATCGCGGAATAAACAACACGAAGGTCTTGGAACCAAGACTAGGTCAATCGCGGCGTGTACGTGTAACGTTTTGCGTAACCCTCGCACGAATTTGCCTATAACCGTCCATCATTATCACGTGATATGAATAATGCATATATTACAATAGTCTGACCACGCCCCCTGTGTGCCAACTTGTCCAAGACCTTCGAGTGAGTCCACTGAGTTCGCGGGTGCGATTCGTCTGTAGATAGCGCCCTCTATAACATCGGTGGTTTGTGTCATCGCTGAATAAACAACACGAAGGTCTTGGAACCAAGACTGACTCCCGAGTGTCGCGAGGCAGCGCCGTCTATCTGATTTTGTGTTGTTTCCTTTCAGTGCAGCCCGCGTTTTGCTGGTGACTGCTATTTGTGTGGCGCGCCCTCTATCGACATAAAATAAGTCGAGTTTTCAGGCAATTGATGCGTGGGCGGCTCATTAACCCTGATAACACAGTTTCTCCTTCTTCCTTTGAGCAGAGGATGGAGCTATTACTCCAGCTTCCAAACCTGTTAAGTCACATCGATTTCAAACAGTGTTGACTGGTAGTCGAATGGCCGAGTGGTTAGGCTCCTCGTCTGCGGGGTTCCATCGCCTGGGTTCGAGTCCCCGTTCTGCCCGACGTCATTTTTTCCTCAGTTTTAACGCGCGCGATTTCGCAATCTTATCTATAAAAGAATTAATTGATCGTCTTCAATCACCAACCGGAGTTAGCTCAGCGGCTTAATTCGTCAGGCTGGTACTGTCCGCGGAGTTCAGGTGCGCACCTTAGTATAGGGACGGAGCTCGTTTGCTTGCATAGGCGGCAAGAGCTAGGGCCTCGCTCCGTCAGTCCTCCCTTTACGGTTGCGCGGCCTACGGGTTACATGAACATGGACAGGGAAGGATGTGTGGTGGGCCGGGAATCCTAGAACCCAAAAGAGTCCTATATGGGTGGTCGTTCAATGAGTAAAGTCATGGGTTCGATCCCCTGAATGCTTGGTCAACACCAGATAACTTTTTTTTCTTCATTCTATACTGGAGCTAATACTCCAGTTTTCAAAACATAAGTCACATCGATTTCAAACAGTGTTGACTGGTAGTCGAATGGCCCAGTGGTTAGGCTCCTCGTTTGCGGAGTTTCATCGCCTGGGTTCGAGTCCTCGTCTGGCCGATGTTTTTTTTCCTTTTTTTTCCGCAGTTTTAACGCGCGCAATTTCGCAATCTTATCTTTAAAAGAATTAAATTATAGTCTTCAAATACCAACCGGGGTTAGCTCAATGGCTTAATTCGCCAGGGTGAAGAGTCCTATATGGGAGTCGGTCAATGTACGCAAGCTGGGTGTGTTGGCTCTGATGTGTCGCTCGACGTTACAATACATTTGAATGCTATGTTTGTGAAAGTGCAAACGTACAATGTAGTCCCCCCCCCCCCCCCCCCACGCTTGCAAATCGACTTGTAATTTCTAAATCCATTTCGATGCCACCCTTGGACTTTCACAAGATGTGGAATACAGAATAATACGATTTTTAAATTTCTTGAACTTTCTATGCATAGTTTTCTTTAGCCTTGATCAAGGCGTCATTACCCGTCCGTACGTACATGTACGTACATCGATGCCACGATGCTCGAAATTTCGTAGGACTGCTTGCGACGACCCCCGATGACCCACGATCTGCCCAAATTTTATGTCGTGTCGTTTAACAAATGCGTCGTGGGTTCGTTGTGACCAGGCCTTACCACGACAACATTTCGTACGATCCGTGGTGACCGGGGTTTATTAACACAGAGCCCTTTGGGTGAAACGGAGCAAATCAATTCCCATAGACCTAAGGGCTAAAACCACTGACCTCAACACCTGGACGGATCATTGTCCATATTCTGCTGTGCTAACACTTGAAGTCGGCGCGAACTGGAAGTGCAACATGGCGTCACTGCTGTGAGCCAATGAAATGTCCAGTTGTAGAGGTCAGTGGATTTACCAACCAACTGAACTCTACACCTGGACATTTCATTGGCTCACAGAGTGACTTCGTGGGTCCGCCATGTTGCACTTCTCTGCATGCCGACTTCAAAATGAAACAATAGATGATCTGTCCATGTATAGAGGTCAGTGGCTAAAACGCCTATACTTTCACGATCTAATTAAAATACTTAGAACTCGCGCGTGTTCAGGAACTACAGAAACATGACGACCAGCATGTCATATTCTTTTCAATTTTTGGTGGGTTGACCGAAGATTTTTTTTGAAAAATTCTTACCCAATGCAAACAAGACAATTTTATTTAAATTTATAAATTTCCAATGAAAAATATATACATTGCCAACCTACTCACGAGTGTCGCGAGGCAGCGCCGTTTGTCTGATTTTGTGTTGTTTCCTTTGAGCCCGCGTTTTGCTGGTGACTTCTATTTGTGTGGCGCGCCCTCTATCGACATAAAATAAGTCGAATTTTCGGACAATTAATGCGTGGGCGGCTCATTAACCCTGAAAACACAGTTTCTCCTTCTTCCTTTGAGCAGATGTAGGATGGAGCTATTACTCCAGCTTCCAAACCTATTAAGTCACATCGATTTCAAACAGTGTTGACTGGTAGTCGAATGGCCGAGTGGTTAGGCTCCTCGTCTGCGGGGTTCCATCGCCTGGGTTCGAGTCCCCGTTCTGCCCGACGTCATTTTTTCCTCAGTTTTAACGCGCGCGATTTCGCAATCTTATCTATAAAAGAATTAATTGATCGTCTTCAATCACCAACCGGAGTTAGCTCAGCGGCTTAATTCGTCAGGCTGGTACTGTCCGCGGAGTTCAGATGCGCACCTTAGTATAGGGACGGAGCTCGTTTGCTTGCATAGGCGGCAAGAGCTAGGGCCTCGCTCCGTCAGTCCTCCCTTTACGGTTGCGCGGCCTACGGGTTACATGAACAGGGAAGGATGTGTGGTGGGCCGGGAATCCTAGAACCCAAAAGAGTCCTATATGGGTGGTCGTTCAATGAGTAAAGTCATGGGTTCGATCCCCTGAATGCTTGGTCAACACCAGATAACTTTTTTTTCTTCATTCTATACTGGAGCTAATACTCCAGTTTTCAAAACATAAGTCACATCGATTTCAAACAGTGTTGACTGGTAGTCGAATGGCCCAGTGGTTAGGCTCCTCGTTTGCGGAGTTTCATCGCCTGGGTTCGAGTCCTCGTCTGGCCGATGTTTTTATTTATTTTTCCCGCAGTTTTAACGCGCGCAATTTCGCAATCTTATCTTTAAAAGAATTAAATTATAGTCTTCAAATACCAACCGGAGTTAGCTCAACGGCTTAATTCGCCAGGGTGAAGAGTCCTATATGGGAGTCGGTCAATGTACGCAAGCTGGGTGTGTTGGCTCTGATGTGTCGCTCGACGTTACAATACATTTGAATGCTATGTTTGTGAAAGTGCAAACGTACAATGTAGTCCCCCCCCCCCCCCCCCCCCCCCCCCCCCCGCTTGCAAATCGACTTGTAATTTCTAAATCCATTTCGATGCCACCCTTGGACTTTCACAAGATGTGGAATACAGAATAATACGATTTTTAAATTTCTTGAACTTTCTATGCATAGTTTTCTTTAGCCTTGATCAAGGCGTCATTACCCGTCCGTACGTACATGTACGTACATCGTTGCCACGATGCTCGAAATTTCGTAGGACTGCTTGCGACGACCCCCGATGACCCACGATCTGCCCAAACTGAATTTTATGTCGTGTCGTTTAACAAATGCGTCGTGGGTTCGTTGTGACCAGGCCTTACCACGACAACATTTCGTACGATCCGTGGTGACCGGGGTTTATTAACACAGAGCCCTTTGGGTGAAACGGAGCAAATCAATTCCCATAGACCTAAGGGCTAAAACGCCTATACTTTCACGATCTAATTAAAATACTTAGAACTCGCGCGTGTTCAGGAACTACAGAAACATGACGACCAGCATGTCATATTCTTTTAAATTTTTGGTGGGTTGACGGAAGATTTTTTTTGAAAAATTCTTACCCAATGCAAACAAGACAATTTTATTTAAATTTCTAAATTTCCAATGAAAAATATATACATTGCCAACCTACTCACGAGTGTCGCGAGGCAGCGCCGTTTGTCTGATTTTGTGTTGTTTCCTTTGAGCCCGCGTTTTGCTGGTGACTTCTATTTGTGTGGCGCGCCCTCTATCGACATAAAATAAGTCGAATTTTCGGACAATTAATGCGTGGGCGGCTCATTAACCCTGAAAACACAGTTTCTCCTTCTTCCTTTGAGCAGATGTAGGATGGAGCTATTACTCCAGCTTCCAAACCTGTTAAGTCACATCGATTTCAAACAGTGTTGACTGGTAGTCGAATGGCCGAGTGGTTAGGCTCCTCGTCTGCGGGGTTCCATCGCCTGGGTTCGAGTCCCCGTTCTGCCCGACGTCATTTTTTCCTCAGTTTTAACGCGCGCGATTTCGCAATCTTATCTATAAAAGAATTAATTGATCGTCTTCAATCACCAACCGGAGTTAGCTCAGCGGCTTAATTCGTCAGGCTGGTACTGTCCGCGGAGTTCAGGTGCGCACCTTAGTATAGGGACGGAGCTCGTTTGCTTGCATAGGCGGCAAGAGCTAGGGCCTCGCTCCGTCAGTCCTCCCTTTACGGTTGCGCGGCCTACGGGTTACATGAACATGGACAGGGAAGGATGTGTGGTGGGCCGGGAATCCTAGAACCCAAAAGAGTCCTATATGGGTGGTCGTTCAATGATTAAAGTCATGGGTTCGATCCCCTGAATGCTTGGTCAACACCAGATAACTTTTTTTTCTTCATTCTATACTGGAGCTAATACTCCAGTTTTCAAAACATAAGTCACATCGATTTCAAACAGTGTTGACTGGTAGTCGAATGGCCCAGTGGTTAGGCTTCTCGTTTGCGGAGTTTCATCGCCTGGGTTCGAGTCCTCGTCTGGCTGATGTTTTTATTTTTTTTCCCGCAGTTTTAACGCGCGCAATTTCGCAATCTTATCTTTAAAAGAATTAAATTATAGTCTTCAAATACCAACCGGAGTTAGCTCAACGGCTTAATTCGCCAGGGTGAAGAGTCCTATATGGGAGTCGGTCAATGTACGCAAGCTGGGTGTGTTGGCTCTGATGTGTCGCTCGACGTTACAATACATTTGAATTTGAATGCTATGTTTGTGAAAGTGCAAACGTACAATGTAGTCCCCCCCCCCCCCCCCCCCGCTTGCAAATCGACTTGTAATTTCTAAATCCATTTCGATGCCACCCTTGGACTTTCACAAGATGTGGAATACAGAATAATACGATTTTTAAATTTCTTGAACTTTCTATGCATAGTTTTCTTTAGCCTTGATCAAGGCGTCATTACCCGTCCGTACGTACATGTACGTACATCGATGCCACGATGCTCGAAATTTCGTAGGACTGTCTTGCGACGACCCCCGATGACCCACGATCTGCCCAAATTTTATGTCGTGTCGTGGAACAAATGCGTCGTGGGTTCGTTGTGAACAGGCCTTACCACGACAACATTTCGTACGATCCGTTGTGACCGGGGTTTATTAACACAGAGCCCTTTGGGTGAAACGGAGCAAATCAATTCCCATAGACCTAAGGGCTAAAACGCCTATACTTTTAACGATCTAATTAAAATACTTAGAACTTGCGCGTGTTCAGGGACTACAGAAACATGACGACCAGCATGTCATATTCTTTTCAATTTTTGGTGGGTTGACCGAAGATTTTTTTTGAAAAATTCTTACCCAATGCAAACAAGACAATTTTATTTAAATTTCTAAATTTCCAATGAAAAATATATAAATTGCCAACCTACTCACGAGTGTCGCGAGGCAGCGCCGTTTGTCTGATTTTGTGTTGTTTCCTTTGAGCCCGCGTTTTGCTGGTGACTTCTATTTGTGTGGCGCGCCCTCTATCGACATAAAATAAGTCGAATTTTCGGACAATTAATGCGTGGGCGGCTCATTAACCCTGAAAACACAGTTTCTCCTTCTTTCTTTGAGCAGATGTAGGATGGAGATATTACTCCAGCTTCCAAACCTGTTAAGTCACATCGATTTCAAACAGTGTTGACTGGTAGTCGAATGGCCGAGTGGTTAGGCTCCTCGTCTGCGGGGTTCCATCGCCTGGGTTCGAGTCCCCGTTCTGCCCGACGTCATTTTTTCCTCAGTTTTAACGCGCGCGATTTCGCAATCTTATCTATAAAAGAATTAATTGATCGTCTTCAATCACCAACCGGAGTTAGCTCAGCGGCTTAATTCGTCAGGCTGGTACTGTCCGCGGAGTTCAGGTGCGCACCTTAGTATAGGGACGGAGCTCGTTTGCTTGCATAGGCGGCAAGAGCTAGGGCCTCGCTCCGTCAGTCCTCCCTTTACGGTTGCGCGGCCTACGGGTTACATGAACAGGGAAGGATGTGTGGTGGGCCGGGAATCCTAGAACCCAAAAGAGTCCTATATGGGTGGTCGTTCAATGAGTAAAGTCATGGGTTCGATCCCCTGAATGCTTGGTCAACACCAGATAACTTTTTTTTCTTCATTCTATACTGGAGCTAATACTCCAGTTTTCAAAACATAAGTCACATCGATTTCAAACAGTGTTGACTGGTAGTCGAATGGCCCAGTGGTTAGGCTCCTCGTTTGCGGAGTTTCATCGCCTGGGTTCGAGTCCTCGTCTGGCCGATGTTTTTATTTATTTTTCCCGCAGTTTTAACGCGCGCAATTTCGCAATCTTATCTTTAAAAGAATTAAATTATAGTCTTCAAATACCAACCGGAGTTAGCTCAACGGCTTAATTCGCCAGGGTGAAGAGTCCTATATGGGAGTCGGTCAATGTACGCAAGCTGGGTGTGTTGGCTCTGATGTGTCGCTCGACGTTACAATACATTTGAATGCTATGTTTGTGAAAGTGCAAACGTACAATGTAGTCCCCCCCCCCCCCCCCCCCCCCCCCCCCGCTTGCAAATCGACTTGTAATTTCTAAATCCATTTCGATGCCACCCTTGGACTTTCACAAGATGTGGAATACAGAATAATACGATTTTTAAATTTCTTGAACTTTCTATGCATAGTTTTCTTTAGCCTTGATCAAGGCGTCATTACCCGTCCGTACGTACATGTACGTACATCGTTGCCACGATGCTCGAAATTTCGTAGGACTGCTTGCGACGACCCCCGATGACCCACGATCTGCCCAAACTGAATTTTATGTCGTGTCGTTTAACAAATGCGTCGTGGGTTCGTTGTGACCAGGCCTTACCACGACAACATTTCGTACGATCCGTGGTGACCGGGGTTTATTAACACAGAGCCCTTTGGGTGAAACGGAGCAAATCAATTCCCATAGACCTAAGGGCTAAAACGCCTATACTTTCACGATCTAATTAAAATACTTAGAACTCGCGCGTGTTCAGGAACTACAGAAACATGACGACCAGCATGTCATATTCTTTTAAATTTTTGGTGGGTTGACGGAAGATTTTTTTTGAAAAATTCTTACCCAATGCAAACAAGACAATTTTATTTAAATTTCTAAATTTCCAATGAAAAATATATACATTGCCAACCTACTCACGAGTGTCGCGAGGCAGCGCCGTTTGTCTGATTTTGTGTTGTTTCCTTTGAGCCCGCGTTTTGCTGGTGACTTCTATTTGTGTGGCGCGCCCTCTATCGACATAAAATAAGTCGAATTTTCGGACAATTAATGCGTGGGCGGCTCATTAACCCTGAAAACACAGTTTCTCCTTCTTCCTTTGAGCAGATGTAGGATGGAGCTATTACTCCAGCTTCCAAACCTGTTAAGTCACATCGATTTCAAACAGTGTTGACTGGTAGTCGAATGGCCGAGTGGTTAGGCTCCTCGTCTGCGGGGTTCCATCGCCTGGGTTCGAGTCCCCGTTCTGCCCGACGTCATTTTTTCCTCAGTTTTAACGCGCGCGATTTCGCAATCTTATCTATAAAAGAATTAATTGATCGTCTTCAATCACCAACCGGAGTTAGCTCAGCGGCTTAATTCGTCAGGCTGGTACTGTCCGCGGAGTTCAGGTGCGCACCTTAGTATAGGGACGGAGCTCGTTTGCTTGCATAGGCGGCAAGAGCTAGGGCCTCGCTCCGTCAGTCCTCCCTTTACGGTTGCGCGGCCTACGGGTTACATGAACATGGACAGGGAAGGATGTGTGGTGGGCCGGGAATCCTAGAACCCAAAAGAGTCCTATATGGGTGGTCGTTCAATGATTAAAGTCATGGGTTCGATCCCCTGAATGCTTGGTCAACACCAGATAACTTTTTTTTCTTCATTCTATACTGGAGCTAATACTCCAGTTTTCAAAACATAAGTCACATCGATTTCAAACAGTGTTGACTGGTAGTCGAATGGCCCAGTGGTTAGGCTTCTCGTTTGCGGAGTTTCATCGCCTGGGTTCGAGTCCTCGTCTGGCTGATGTTTTTATTTTTTTTCCCGCAGTTTTAACGCGCGCAATTTCGCAATCTTATCTTTAAAAGAATTAAATTATAGTCTTCAAATACCAACCGGAGTTAGCTCAACGGCTTAATTCGCCAGGGTGAAGAGTCCTATATGGGAGTCGGTCAATGTACGCAAGCTGGGTGTGTTGGCTCTGATGTGTCGCTCGACGTTACAATACATTTGAATTTGAATGCTATGTTTGTGAAAGTGCAAACGTACAATGTAGTCCCCCCCCCCCCCCCCCCCCCGCTTGCAAATCGACTTGTAATTTCTAAATCCATTTCGATGCCACCCTTGGACTTTCACAAGATGTGGAATACAGAATAATACGATTTTTAAATTTCTTGAACTTTCTATGCATAGTTTTCTTTAGCCTTGATCAAGGCGTCATTACCCGTCCGTACGTACATGTACGTACATCGATGCCACGATGCTCGAAATTTCGTAGGACTGTCTTGCGACGACCCCCGATGACCCACGATCTGCCCAAATTTTATGTCGTGTCGTGGAACAAATGCGTCGTGGGTTCGTTGTGAACAGGCCTTACCACGACAACATTTCGTACGATCCGTTGTGACCGGGGTTTATTAACACAGAGCCCTTTGGGTGAAACGGAGCAAATCAATTCCCATAGACCTAAGGGCTAAAACGCCTATACTTTTAACGATCTAATTAAAATACTTAGAACTTGCGCGTGTTCAGGGACTACAGAAACATGACGACCAGCATGTCATATTCTTTTCAATTTTTGGTGGGTTGACCGAAGATTTTTTTTGAAAAATTCTTACCCAATGCAAACAAGACAATTTTATTTAAATTTCTAAATTTCCAATGAAAAATATATAAATTGCCAACCTACTCACGAGTGTCGCGAGGCAGCGCCGTTTGTCTGATTTTGTGTTGTTTCCTTTGAGCCCGCGTTTTGCTGGTGACTTCTATTTGTGTGGCGCGCCCTCTATCGACATAAAATAAGTCGAATTTTCGGACAATTAATGCGTGGGCGGCTCATTAACCCTGAAAACACAGTTTCTCCTTCTTTCTTTGAGCAGATGTAGGATGGAGATATTACTCCAGCTTCCAAACCTGTTAAGTCACATCGATTTCAAACAGTGTTGACTGGTAGTCGAATGGCCGAGTGGTTAGGCTCCTCGTCTGCGGGGTTCCATCGCCTGGGTTCGAGTCCCCGTTCTGCCCGACGTCATTTTTTCCTCAGTTTTAACGCGCGCGATTTCGCAATCTTATCTATAAAAGAATTAATTGATCGTCTTCAATCACCAACCGGAGTTAGCTCAGCGGCTTAATTCGTCAGGCTGGTACTGTCCGCGGAGTTCAGGTGCGCACCTTAGTATAGGGACGGAGCTCGTTTGCTTGCATAGGCGGCAAGAGCTAGGGCCTCGCTCCGTCAGTCCTCCCTTTACGGTTGCGCGGCCTACGGGTTACATGAACATGGACAGGGAAGGATGTGTGGTGGGCCGGGAATCCTAGAACCCAAAAGAGTCCTATATGGGTGGTCGTTCAATGAGTAAAGTCATGGGTTCGATCCCCTGAATGCTTGGTCAACACCAGATAACTTTTTTTTCTTCATTCTATACTGGAGCTAATACTCCAGTTTTCAAAACATAAGTCACATCGATTTCAAACAGTGTTGACTGGTAGTCGAATGGCCCAGTGGTTAGGCCCCTCGTTTGCGGAGTTTCATCGCCTGGGTTCGAGTCCTCGTCCTGGCCGATGTTTTTTTTTTTTTCCCGCAGTTTTAACGCGCGCAATTTCGCAATCTTATCTTTAAAAGAATTAAATTATAGTCTTCAAATACCAACCGGAGTTAGCTCAACGGCTTAATTCGCCAGGGTGAAGAGTCCTATATGGGAGTCGGTCAATGTACGCAAGCTGGGTGTGTTGGCTCTGATGTGTCGCTCGACGTTACAATACATTTGAATTTGAATGCTATGTTTGTGAAAGTGCAAACGTACAATGTAGTCCCCCCCCCCCCCCCACGCTTGCAAATCGACTTGTAATTTCTAAATCCATTTCGATGCCACCCTTGGACTTTCACAAGATGTGGAATACAGAATAATACGATTTTTAAATTTCTTGAACTTTCTATGCATAGTTTTCTTTAGCCTTGATCAAGGCGTCATTACCCGTCCGTACGTACATGTACGTACATCGATGCCACGATGCTCGAAATTTCGTAGGACTGTCTTGCGACGACCCCCGATGACCCACGATCTGCCCAAATTTTATGTCGTGTCGTGGAACAAATGCGTCGTGGGTTCGTTGTGAACAGGCCTTACCACGACAACATTTCGTACGATCCGTTGTGACCGGGGTTTATTAACACAGAGCCCTTTGGGTGAAACGGAGCAAATCAATTCCCATAGACCTAAGGGCTAAAACGCCTATACTTTTAACGATCTAATTAAAATACTTAGAACTTGCGCGTGTTCAGGGACTACAGAAACATGACGACCAGCATGTCATATTCTTTTCAATTTTTGGTGGGTTGACCGAAGATTTTTTTTGAAAAATTCTTACCCAATGCAAACAAGACAATTTTATTTAAATTTCTAAATTTCCAATGAAAAATATATAAATTGCCAACCTACTCACGAGTGTCGCGAGGCAGCGCCGTTTGTCTGATTTTGTGTTGTTTCCTTTGAGCCCGCGTTTTGCTGGTGACTTCTATTTGTGTGGCGCGCCCTCTATCGACATAAAATAAGTCGAATTTTCGGACAATTAATGCGTGGGCGGCTCATTAACCCTGAAAACACAGTTTCTCCTTCTTCCTTTGAGCAGATGTAGGATGGAGATATTACTCCAGCTTCCAAACCTGTTAAGTCACATCGATTTCAAACAGTGTTGACTGGTAGTCGAATGGCCGAGTGGTTAGGCTCCTCGTCTGCGGGGTTCCATCGCCTGGGTTCGAGTCCCCGTTCTGCCCGACGTCATTTTTTCCTCAGTTTTAACGCGCGCGATTTCGCAATCTTATCTATAAAAGAATTAATTGATCGTCTTCAATCACCAACCGGAGTTAGCTCAGCGGCTTAATTCGTCAGGCTGGTACTGTCCGCGGAGTTCAGGTGCGCACCTTAGTATAGGGACGGAGCTCGTTTGCTTGCATAGGCGGCAAGAGCTAGGGCCTCGCTCCGTCAGTCCTCCCTTTACGGTTGTGCGGCCTACGGGTTACATGAACATGGACAGGGAAGGATGTGTGGTGGGCCGGGAATCCTAGAACCCAAAAGAGTCCTATATGGGTGGTCGTTCAATGAGTAAAGTCATGGGTTCGATCCCCTGAATGCTTGGTCAACACCAGATAACTTTTTTTTCTTCATTCTATACTGGAGCTAATACTCCAGTTTTCAAAACATAAGTCACATCGATTTCAAACAGTGTTGACTGGTAGTCGAATGGCCCAGTGGTTAGGCTCCTCGTTTGCGGAGTTTCATCGCCTGGGTTCGAGTCCTCGTCCTGGCCGATGTTTTTTTTTTTTTCCCGCAGTTTTAACGCGCGCAATTTCGCAATCTTATCTTTAAAAGAATTAAATTATAGTCTTCAAATACCAACCGGAGTTAGCTCAACGGCTTAATTCGCCAGGGTGAAGAGTCCTATATGGGAGTCGGTCAATGTACGCAAGCTGGGTGTGTTGGCTCTGATGTGTCGCTCGACGTTACAATACATTTGAATGCTATGTTTGTGAAAGTGCAAACGTACAATGTAGTCCCCCCCCCCCGCCCCCCCGCTTGCAAATCGACTTGTAATTTCTAAATCCATTTCGATGCCACCCTTGGACTTTCACAAGATGTGGAATACAGAATAATACGATTTTTAAATTTCTTGAACTTTCTATGCATAGTTTTCTTTAGCCTTGATCAAGGCGTCATTACCCGTCCGTACGTACATGTACGTACATCGATGCCACGATGCTCGAAATTTCGTAGGACTGTCTTGCGACGACCCCCGATGACCCACGATCTGCCCAAATTTTATGTCGTGTCGTGGAACAAATGCGTCGTGGGTTCGTTGTGAACAGGCCTTACCACGACAACATTTCGTACGATCCGTTGTGACCGGGGTTTATTAACACAGAGCCCTTTGGGTGAAACGGAGCAAATCAATTCCCATAGACCTAAGGGCTAAAACGCCTATACTTTTAACGATCTAATTAAAATACTTAGAACTTGCGCGTGTTCAGGGACTACAGAAACATGACGACCAGCATGTCATATTCTTTTCAATTTTTGGTGGGTTGACCGAAGATTTTTTTTGAAAAATTCTTACCCAATGCAAACAAGACAATTTTATTTAAATTTCTAAATTTCCAATGAAAAATATATAAATTGCCAACCTACTCACGAGTGTCGCGAGGCAGCGCCGTTTGTCTGATTTTGTGTTGTTTCCTTTGAGCCCGCGTTTTGCTGGTGACTTCTATTTGTGTGGCGCGCCCTCTATCGACATAAAATAAGTCGAATTTTCGGACAATTAATGCGTGGGCGGCTCATTAACCCTGAAAACACAGTTTCTCCTTCTTTCTTTGAGCAGATGTAGGATGGAGATATTACTCCAGCTTCCAAACCTGTTAAGTCACATCGATTTCAAACAGTGTTGACTGGTAGTCGAATGGCCGAGTGGTTAGGCTCCTCGTCTGCGGGGTTCCATCGCCTGGGTTCGAGTCCCCGTTCTGCCCGACGTCATTTTTTCCTCAGTTTTAACGCGCGCGATTTCGCAATCTTATCTATAAAAGAATTAATTGATCGTCTTCAATCACCAACCGGAGTTAGCTCAGCGGCTTAATTCGTCAGGCTGGTACTGTCCGCGGAGTTCAGGTGCGCACCTTAGTATAGGGACGGAGCTCGTTTGCTTGCATAGGCGGCAAGAGCTAGGGCCTCGCTCCGTCAGTCCTCCCTTTACGGTTGCGCGGCCTACGGGTTACATGAACATGGACAGGGAAGGATGTGTGGTGGGCCGGGAATCCTAGAACCCAAAAGAGTCCTATATGGGTGGTCGTTCAATGAGTAAAGTCATGGGTTCGATCCCCTGAATGCTTGGTCAACACCAGATAACTTTTTTTTCTTCATTCTATACTGGAGCTAATACTCCAGTTTTCAAAACATAAGTCACATCGATTTCAAACAGTGTTGACTGGTAGTCGAATGGCCCAGTGGTTAGGCTCCTCGTTTGCGGAGTTTCATCGCCTGGGTTCGAGTCCTCGTCCTGGCCGATGTTTTTTTTTTTTTCCCGCAGTTTTAACGCGCGCAATTTCGCAATCTTATCTTTAAAAGAATTAAATTATAGTCTTCAAATACCAACCGGAGTTAGCTCAACGGCTTAATTCGCCAGGGTGAAGAGTCCTATATGGGAGTCGGTCAATGTACGCAAGCTGGGTGTGTTGGCTCTGATGTGTCGCTCGACGTTACAATACATTTGAATGCTATGTTTGTGAAAGTGCAAACGTACAATGTAGTCCCCCCCCCCCGCCCCCCCGCTTGCAAATCGACTTGTAATTTCTAAATCCATTTCGATGCCACCCTTGGACTTTCACAAGATGTGGAATACAGAATAATACGATTTTTAAATTTCTTGAACTTTCTATGCATAGTTTTCTTTAGCCTTGATCAAGGCGTCATTACCCGTCCGTACGTACATGTACGTACATCGATGCCACGATGCTCGAAATTTCGTAGGACTGCTTGCGACGACCCCCGATGACCCACGATCTGCCCAAATTTTATGTCGTGTCGTTTAACAAATGCGTCGTGGGTTCGTTGTGACCAGGCCTTACCACGACAACATTTCGTACGATCCGTGGTGACCGGGGTTTATTAACACAGAGCCCTTTGGGTGAAACGGAGCAAATCAATTCCCATAGACCTAAGGGCTAAAACGCCTATACTTTCACGATCTAATTAAAATACTTAGAACTCGCGCGTGTTCAGGGACTACAGAAACATGACGACCAGCATGTCATATTCTTTTCAATTTTTGGTGGGTTGACTGAAGATTTTTTTTGAAAAATTCTTACCCAATGCAAACAAGACAATTTTATTTAAATTTCTAAATTTCCAATGAAAAATATATAAATTGCCAACCTACTCACGAGTGTCGCGAGGCAGCGCCGTTTGTCTGATTTTGTGTTGTTTCCTTTGAGCCCGCGTTTTGCTGGTGACTTCTATTTGTGTGGCGCGCCCTCTATCGACATAAAATAAGTCGAATTTTCGGACAATTAATGCGTGGGCGGCTCATTAACCCTGAAAACACAGTTTCTCCTTCTTTCTTTGAGCAGATGTAGGATGGAGATATTACTCCAGCTTCCAAACCTATTAAGTCACATCGATTTCAAACAGTGTTGACTGGTAGTCGAATGGCCGAGTGGTTAGGCTCCTCGTCTGCGGGGTTCCATCGCCTGGGTTCGAGTCCCCGTTCTGCCCGACGTCATTTTTTCCTCAGTTTTAACGCGCGCGATTTCGCAATCTTATCTATAAAAGAATTAATTGATCGTCTTCAATCACCAACCGGAGTTAGCTCAGCGGCTTAATTCGTCAGGCTGGTACTGTCCGCGGAGTTCAGGTGCGCACCTTAGTATAGGGACGGAGCTCGTTTGCTTGCATAGGCGGCAAGAGCTAGGGCCTCGCTCCGTCAGTCCTCCCTTTACGGTTGCGCGGCCTACGGGTTACATGAACATGGACAGGGAAGGATGTGTGGTGGGCCGGGAATCCTAGAACCCAAAAGAGTCCTATATGGGTGGTCGTTCAATGAGTAAAGTCATGGGTTCGATCCCCTGAATGCTTGGTCAACACCAGATAACTTTTTTTTCTTCATTCTATACTGGAGCTAATACTCCAGTTTTCAAAACATAAGTCACATCGATTTCAAACAGTGTTGACTGGTAGTCGAATGGCCCAGTGGTTAGGCCCCTCGTTTGCGGAGTTTCATCGCCTGGGTTCGAGTCCTCGTCCTGGCCGATGTTTTTTTTTTTTTCCCGCAGTTTTAACGCGCGCAATTTCGCAATCTTATCTTTAAAAGAATTAAATTATAGTCTTCAAATACCAACCGGAGTTAGCTCAACGGCTTAATTCGCCAGGGTGAAGAGTCCTATATGGGAGTCGGTCAATGTACGCAAGCTGGGTGTGTTGGCTCTGATGTGTCGCTCGACGTTACAATACATTTGAATTTGAATGCTATGTTTGTGAAAGTGCAAACGTACAATGTAGTCCCCCCCCCCCCCCCCCCCCCCCCCCCCCCCACGCTTGCAAATCGACTTGTAATTTCTAAATCCATTTCGATGCCACCCTTGGACTTTCACAAGATGTGGAATACAGAATAATACGATTTTTAAATTTCTTGAACTTTCTATGCATAGTTTTCTTTAGCCTTGATCAAGGCGTCATTACCCGTCCGTACGTACATGTACGTACATCGATGCCACGATGCTCGAAATTTCGTAGGACTGTCTTGCGACGACCCCCGATGACCCACGATCTGCCCAAATTTTATGTCGTGTCGTGGAACAAATGCGTCGTGGGTTCGTTGTGAACAGGCCTTACCACGACAACATTTCGTACGATCCGTTGTGACCGGGGTTTATTAACACAGAGCCCTTTGGGTGAAACGGAGCAAATCAATTCCCATAGACCTAAGGGCTAAAACGCCTATACTTTTAACGATCTAATTAAAATACTTAGAACTTGCGCGTGTTCAGGGACTACAGAAACATGACGACCAGCATGTCATATTCTTTTCAATTTTTGGTGGGTTGACCGAAGATTTTTTTTGAAAAATTCTTACCCAATGCAAACAAGACAATTTTATTTAAATTTCTAAATTTCCAATGAAAAATATATAAATTGCCAACCTACTCACGAGTGTCGCGAGGCAGCGCCGTTTGTCTGATTTTGTGTTGTTTCCTTTGAGCCCGCGTTTTGCTGGTGACTTCTATTTGTGTGGCGCGCCCTCTATCGACATAAAATAAGTCGAATTTTCGGACAATTAATGCGTGGGCGGCTCATTAACCCTGAAAACACAGTTTCTCCTTCTTCCTTTGAGCAGATGTAGGATGGAGATATTACTCCAGCTTCCAAACCTGTTAAGTCACATCGATTTCAAACAGTGTTGACTGGTAGTCGAATGGCCGAGTGGTTAGGCTCCTCGTCTGCGGGGTTCCATCGCCTGGGTTCGAGTCCCCGTTCTGCCCGACGTCATTTTTTCCTCAGTTTTAACGCGCGCGATTTCGCAATCTTATCTATAAAAGAATTAATTGATCGTCTTCAATCACCAACCGGAGTTAGCTCAGCGGCTTAATTCGTCAGGCTGGTACTGTCCGCGGAGTTCAGGTGCGCACCTTAGTATAGGGACGGAGCTCGTTTGCTTGCATAGGCGGCAAGAGCTAGGGCCTCGCTCCGTCAGTCCTCCCTTTACGGTTGCGCGGCCTACGGGTTACATGAACATGGACAGGGAAGGATGTGTGGTGGGCCGGGAATCCTAGAACCCAAAAGAGTCCTATATGGGTGGTCGTTCAATGAGTAAAGTCATGGGTTCGATCCCCTGAATGCTTGGTCAACACCAGATAACTTTTTTTTCTTCATTCTATACTGGAGCTAATACTCCAGTTTTCAAAACATAAGTCACATCGATTTCAAACAGTGTTGACTGGTAGTCGAATGGCCCAGTGGTTAGGCTCCTCGTTTGCGGAGTTTCATCGCCTGGGTTCGAGTCCTCGTCCTGGCCGATGTTTTTTTTTTTTTCCCGCAGTTTTAACGCGCGCAATTTCGCAATCTTATCTTTAAAAGAATTAAATTATAGTCTTCAAATACCAACCGGAGTTAGCTCAACGGCTTAATTCGCCAGGGTGAAGAGTCCTATATGGGAGTCGGTCAATGTACGCAAGCTGGGTGTGTTGGCTCTGATGTGTCGCTCGACGTTACAATACATTTGAATGCTATGTTTGTGAAAGTGCAAACGTACAATGTAGTCCCCCCCCCCCCCCCCCCCCGCTTGCAAATCGACTTGTAATTTCTAAATCCATTTCGATGCCACCCTTGGACTTTCACAAGATGTGGAATACAGAATAATACGATTTTTAAATTTCTTGAACTTTCTATGCATAGTTTTCTTTAGCCTTGATCAAGGCGTCATTACCCGTCCGTACGTACATGTACGTACATCGTTGCCACGATGCTCGAAATTTCGTAGGACTGCTTGCGACGACCCCCGATGACCCACGATCTGCCCAAACTGAATTTTATGTCGTGTCGTTTAACAAATGCGTCGTGGGTTCGTTGTGACCAGGCCTTACCACGACAACATTTCGTACGATCCGTGGTGACCGGGGTTTATTAACACAGAGCCCTTTGGGTGAAACGGAGCAAATCAATTCCCATAGACCTAAGGGCTAAAACGCCTATACTTTCACGATCTAATTAAAATACTTAGAACTCGCGCGTGTTCAGGAACTACAGAAACATGACGACCAGCATGTCATATTCTTTTAAATTTTTGGTGGGTTGACGGAAGATTTTTTTTGAAAAATTCTTACCCAATGCAAACAAGACAATTTTATTTAAATTTCTAAATTTCCAATGAAAAATATATACATTGCCAACCTACTCACGAGTGTCGCGAGGCAGCGCCGTTTGTCTGATTTTGTGTTGTTTCCTTTGAGCCCGCGTTTTGCTGGTGACTTCTATTTGTGTGGCGCGCCCTCTATCGACATAAAATAAGTCGAATTTTCGGACAATTAATGCGTGGGCGGCTCATTAACCCTGAAAACACAGTTTCTCCTTCTTCCTTTGAGCAGATGTAGGATGGAGCTATTACTCCAGCTTCCAAACCTGTTAAGTCACATCGATTTCAAACAGTGTTGACTGGTAGTCGAATGGCCGAGTGGTTAGGCTCCTCGTCTGCGGGGTTCCATCGCCTGGGTTCGAGTCCCCGTTCTGCCCGACGTCATTTTTTCCTCAGTTTTAACGCGCGCGATTTCGCAATCTTATCTATAAAAGAATTAATTGATCGTCTTCAATCACCAACCGGAGTTAGCTCAGCGGCTTAATTCGTCAGGCTGGTACTGTCCGCGGAGTTCAGGTGCGCACCTTAGTATAGGGACGGAGCTCGTTTGCTTGCATAGGCGGCAAGAGCTAGGGCCTCGCTCCGTCAGTCCTCCCTTTACGGTTGCGCGGCCTACGGGTTACATGAACATGGACAGGGAAGGATGTGTGGTGGGCCGGGAATCCTAGAACCCAAAAGAGTCCTATATGGGTGGTCGTTCAATGAGTAAAGTCATGGGTTCGATCCCCTGAATGCTTGGTCAACACCAGATAACTTTTTTTTCTTCATTCTATACTGGAGCTAATACTCCAGTTTTCAAAACATAAGTCACATCGATTTCAAACAGTGTTGACTGGTAGTCGAATGGCCCAGTGGTTAGGCTCCTCGTTTGCGGAGTTTCATCGCCTGGGTTCGAGTCCTCGTCTGGCCGATGTTTTTTTTCCTTTTTTTTCCGCAGTTTTAACGCGCGCAATTTCGCAATCTTATCTTTAAAAGAATTAAATTATAGTCTTCAAATACCAACCGGGGTTAGCTCAATGGCTTAATTCGCCAGGGTGAAGAGTCCTATATGGGAGTCGGTCAATGTACGCAAGCTGGGTGTGTTGGCTCTGATGTGTCGCTCGACGTTACAATACATTTGAATGCTATGTTTGTGAAAGTGCAAACGTACAATGTAGTCCCCCCCCCCCCCCCCGCTTGCAAATCGACTTGTAATTTCTAAATCCATTTCGATGCCACCCTTGGACTTTCACAAGATGTGGAATACAGAATAATACGATTTTTAAATTTCTTGAACTTTCTATGCATAGTTTTCTTTAGCCTTGATCAAGGCGTCATTACCCGTCCGTACGTACATGTACGTACATCGATGCCACGATGCTCGAAATTTCGTAGGACTGCTTGCGACGACCCCCGATGACCCACGATCTGCCCAAATTTTATGTCGTGTCGTTTAACAAATGCGTCGTGGGTTCGTTGTGACCAGGCCTTACCACGACAACATTTCGTACGATCCGTGGTGACCGGGGTTTATTAACACAGAGCCCTTTGGGTGAAACGGAGCAAATCAATTCCCATAGACCTAAGGGCTAAAACGCCTATACTTTCACGATCTAATTAAAATACTTAGAACTCGCGCGTGTTCAGGAACTACAGAAACATGACGACCAGCATGTCATATTCTTTTCAATTTTTGGTGGGTTGACCGAAGATTTTTTTTGAAAAATTCTTACCCAATGCAAACAAGACAATTTTATTTAAATTTCTAAATTTCCAATGAAAAATATATACATTGCCAACCTACTCACGAGTGTCGCGAGGCAGCGCCGTTTGTCTGATTTTGTGTTGTTTCCTTTGAGCCCGCGTTTTGCTGGTGACTTCTATTTGTGTGGCGCGCCCTCTATCGACATAAAATAAGTCGAATTTTCGGACAATTAATGCGTGGGCGGCTCATTAACCCTGAAAACACAGTTTCTCCTTCTTCCTTTGAGCAGATGTAGGATGGAGCTATTACTCCAGCTTCCAAACCTATTAAGTCACATCGATTTCAAACAGTGTTGACTGGTAGTCGAATGGCCGAGTGGTTAGGCTCCTCGTCTGCGGGGTTCCATCGCCTGGGTTCGAGTCCCCGTTCTGCCCGACGTCATTTTTTCCTCAGTTTTAACGCGCGCGATTTCGCAATCTTATCTATAAAAGAATTAATTGATCGTCTTCAATCACCAACCGGAGTTAGCTCAGCGGCTTAATTCGTCAGGCTGGTACTGTCCGCGGAGTTCAGGTGCGCACCTTAGTATAGGGACGGAGCTCGTTTGCTTGCATAGGCGGCAAGAGCTAGGGCCTCGCTCCGTCAGTCCTCCCTTTACGGTTGCGCGGCCTACGGGTTACATGAACATGGACAGGGAAGGATGTGTGGTGGGCCGGGAATCCTAGAACCCAAAAGAGTCCTATATGGGTGGTCGTTCAATGAGTAAAGTCATGGGTTCGATCCCCTGAATGCTTGGTCAACACCAGATAACTTTTTTTTCTTCATTCTATACTGGAGCTAATACTCCAGTTTTCAAAACATAAGTCACATCGATTTCAAACAGTGTTGACTGGTAGTCGAATGGCCCAGTGGTTAGGCTCCTCGTTTGCGGAGTTTCATCGCCTGGGTTCGAGTCCTCGTCTGGCCGATGTTTTCTTTTCTTTTTTTTCCGCAGTTTTAACGCGCGCAATTTCGCAATCTTATCTTTAAAAGAATTAAATTATAGTCTTCAAATACCAACCGGGGTTAGCTCAATGGCTTAATTCGCCAGGGTGAAGAGTCCTATATGGGAGTCGGTCAATGTACGCAAGCTGGGTGTGTTGGCTCTGATGTGTCGCTCGACGTTACAATACATTTGAATGCTATGTTTGTGAAAGTGCAAACGTACAATGTAGTCCCCCCCCCCCCCCCCCCCCGCTTGCAAATCGACTTGTAATTTCTAAATCCATTTCGATGCCACCCTTGGACTTTCACAAGATGTGGAATACAGAATAATACGATTTTTAAATTTCTTGAACTTTCTATGCATAGTTTTCTTTAGCCTTGATCAAGGCGTCATTACCCGTCCGTACGTACATGTACGTACATCGATGCCACGATGCTCGAAATTTCGTAGGACTGCTTGCGACGACCCCCGATGACCCACGATCTGCCCAAATTTTATGTCGTGTCGTTTAACAAATGCGTCGTGGGTTCGTTGTGACCAGGCCTTACCACGACAACATTTCGTACGATCCGTGGTGACCGGGGTTTATTAACACAGAGCCCTTTGGGTGAAACGGAGCAAATCAATTCCCATAGACCTAAGGGCTAAAACGCCTATACTTTCACGATCTAATTAAAATACTTAGAACTCGCGCGTGTTCAGGAACTACAGAAACATGACGACCAGCATGTCATATTCTTTTCAATTTTTGGTGGGTTGACCGAAGATTTTTTTTGAAAAATTCTTACCCAATGCAAACAAGACAATTTTATTTAAATTTCTAAATTTCCAATGAAAAATATATACATTGCCAACCTACTCACGAGTGTCGCGAGGCAGCGCCGTTTGTCTGATTTTGTGTTGTTTCCTTTGAGCCCGCGTTTTGCTGGTGACTTCTATTTGTGTGGCGCGCCCTCTATCGACATAAAATAAGTCGAATTTTCGGACAATTAATGCGTGGGCGGCTCATTAACCCTGAAAACACAGTTTCTCCTTCTTCCTTTGAGCAGATGTAGGATGGAGCTATTACTCCAGCTTCCAAACCTATTAAGTCACATCGATTTCAAACAGTGTTGACTGGTAGTCGAATGGCCGAGTGGTTAGGCTCCTCGTCTGCGGGGTTCCATCGCCTGGGTTCGAGTCCCCGTTCTGCCCGACGTCATTTTTTCCTCAGTTTTAACGCGCGCGATTTCGCAATCTTATCTATAAAAGAATTAATTGATCGTCTTCAATCACCAACCGGAGTTAGCTCAGCGGCTTAATTCGTCAGGCTGGTACTGTCCGCGGAGTTCAGGTGCGCACCTTAGTATAGGGACGGAGCTCGTTTGCTTGCATAGGCGGCAAGAGCTAGGGCCTCGCTCCGTCAGTCCTCCCTTTACGGTTGCGCGGCCTACGGGTTACATGAACATGGACAGGGAAGGATGTGTGGTGGGCCGGGAATCCTAGAACCCAAAAGAGTCCTATATGGGTGGTCGTTCAATGAGTAAAGTCATGGGTTCGATCCCCTGAATGCTTGGTCAACACCAGATAACTTTTTTTTCTTCATTCTATACTGGAGCTAATACTCCAGTTTTCAAAACATAAGTCACATCGATTTCAAACAGTGTTGACTGGTAGTCGAATGGCCCAGTGGTTAGGCTCCTCGTTTGCGGAGTTTCATCGCCTGGGTTCGAGTCCTCGTCTGGCCCATGTTTTTATTTATTTTTCCCGCAGTTTTAACGCGCGCAATTTCGCAATCTTATCTTTAAAAGAATTAAATTATAGTCTTCAAATACCAACCGGAGTTAGCTCAACGGCTTAATTCGCCAGGGTGAAGAGTCCTATATGGGAGTCGGTCAATGTACGCAAGCTGGGTGTGTTGGCTCTGATGTGTCGCTCGACGTTACAATACATTTGAATGCTATGTTTGTGAAAGTGCAAACGTACAATGTAGTCCCCCCCCCCCCCCCCCCGCTTGCAAATCGACTTGTAATTTCTAAATCCATTTCGATGCCACCCTTGGACTTTCACAAGATGTGGAATACAGAATAATACGATTTTTAAATTTCTTGAACTTTCTATGCATAGTTTTCTTTAGCCTTGATCAAGGCGTCATTACCCGTCCGTACGTACATGTACGTACATCGTTGCCACGATGCTCGAAATTTCGTAGGACTGCTTGCGACGACCCCCGATGACCCACGATCTGCCCAAACTGAATTTTATGTCGTGTCGTTTAACAAATGCGTCGTGGGTTCGTTGTGACCAGGCCTTACCACGACAACATTTCGTACGATCCGTGGTGACCGGGGTTTATTAACACAGAGCCCTTTGGGTGAAACGGAGCAAATCAATTCCCATAGACCTAAGGGCTAAAACGCCTATACTTTCACGATCTAATTAAAATACTTAGAACTCGCGCGTGTTCAGGAACTACAGAAACATGACGACCAGCATGTCATATTCTTTTAAATTTTTGGTGGGTTGACGGAAGATTTTTTTTGAAAAATTCTTACCCAATGCAAACAAGACAATTTTATTTAAATTTCTAAATTTCCAATGAAAAATATATACATTGCCAACCTACTCACGAGTGTCGCGAGGCAGCGCCGTTTGTCTGATTTTGTGTTGTTTCCTTTGAGCCCGCGTTTTGCTGGTGACTTCTATTTGTGTGGCGCGCCCTCTATCGACATAAAATAAGTCGAATTTTCGGACAATTAATGCGTGGGCGGCTCATTAACCCTGAAAACACAGTTTCTCCTTCTTCCTTTGAGCAGATGTAGGATGGAGCTATTACTCCAGCTTCCAAACCTGTTAAGTCACATCGATTTCAAACAGTGTTGACTGGTAGTCGAATGGCCGAGTGGTTAGGCTCCTCGTCTGCGGGGTTCCATCGCCTGGGTTCGAGTCCCCGTTCTGCCCGACGTCATTTTTTCCTCAGTTTTAACGCGCGCGATTTCGCAATCTTATCTATAAAAGAATTAATTGATCGTCTTCAATCACCAACCGGAGTTAGCTCAGCGGCTTAATTCGTCAGGCTGGTACTGTCCGCGGAGTTCAGGTGCGCACCTTAGTATAGGGACGGAGCTCGTTTGCTTGCATAGGCGGCAAGAGCTAGGGCCTCGCTCCGTCAGTCCTCCCTTTACGGTTGCGCGGCCTACGGGTTACATGAACATGGACAGGGAAGGATGTGTGGTGGGCCGGGAATCCTAGAACCCAAAAGAGTCCTATATGGGTGGTCGTTCAATGAGTAAAGTCATGGGTTCGATCCCCTGAATGCTTGGTCAACACCAGATAACTTTTTTTTCTTCATTCTATACTGGAGCTAATACTCCAGTTTTCAAAACATAAGTCACATCGATTTCAAACAGTGTTGACTGGTAGTCGAATGGCCCAGTGGTTAGGCTCCTCGTTTGCGGAGTTTCATCGCCTGGGTTCGAGTCCTCGTCTGGCTGATGTTTTTATTTTTTTTTCCCGCAGTTTTAACGCGCGCAATTTCGCAATCTTATCTTTAAAAGAATTAAATTATAGTCTTCAAATACCAACCGGAGTTAGCTCAACGGCTTAATTCGCCAGGGTGAAGAGTCCTATATGGGAGTCGGTCAACGCAAGCTGGGTGTGTTGGCTCTGATGTGTCGCTCGACGTTACAATACATTTGAATGCTATGTTTGTGAAAGTGCAAACGTACAATGTAGTCCCCCCCCCCCCCCGCTTGCAAATCGACTTGTAATTTCTAAATCCATTTCGATGCCACCCTTGGACGTTCACAAGATGTGGAATACAGAATAATACGATTTTTAAATTTCTTGAACTTTCTATGCATAGTTTTCTTTAGCCTTGATCAAGGCGTCATTACCCGTCCGTACGTACATGTACGTACATCGCTGCCACGATGCTCAAAATTTCGTAGGACTGCTTGCGACGACCCCCGATGACCCACGATCTGCCCAAACTGAATTTTATGTCGTGTCGTTTAACAAATGCGTCGTGGGTTCGTTGTGACCAGGCCTTACCACGACAACATTTCGTACGATCCGTGGTGACCGGGGTTTATTAACACAGAGCCCTTTGGGTGAAACGGAGCAAATCAATTCCCATAGACCTAAGGGCTAAAACGCCTATACTTTCACGATCTAATTAAAATACTTAGAACTCGCGCGTGTTCAGGAACTACAGAAACATGACGACCAGCATGTCATATTCTTTTAAATTTTTGGTGGGTTGACGGAAGATTTTTTTTGAAAAATTCTTACCCAATGCAAACAAGACAATTTTATTTAAATTTCTAAATTTCCAATGAAAAATATATACATTGCCAACCTACTCACGAGTGTCGCGAGGCAGCGCCGTTTGTCTGATTTTGTGTTGTTTCCTTTGAGCCCGCGTTTTGCTGGTGACTTCTATTTGTGTGGCGCGCCCTCTATCGACATAAAATAAGTCGAATTTTCGGACAATTAATGCGTGGGCGGCTCATTAACCCTGAAAACACAGTTTCTCCTTCTTCCTTTGAGCAGATGTAGGATGGAGCTATTACTCCAGCTTCCAAACCTGTTAAGTCACATCGATTTCAAACAGTGTTGACTGGTAGTCGAATGGCCGAGTGGTTAGGCTCCTCGTCTGCGGGGTTCCATCGCCTGGGTTCGAGTCCCCGTTCTGCCCGACGTCATTTTTTCCTCAGTTTTAACGCGCGCGATTTCGCAATCTTATCTATAAAAGAATTAATTGATCGTCTTCAATCACCAACCGGAGTTAGCTCAGCGGCTTAATTCGTCAGGCTGGTACTGTCCGCGGAGTTCAGGTGCGCACCTTAGTATAGGGACGGAGCTCGTTTGCTTGCATAGGCGGCAAGAGCTAGGGCCTCGCTCCGTCAGTCCTCCCTTTACGGTTGCGCGGCCTACGGGTTACATGAACATGGACAGGGAAGGATGTGTGGTGGGCCGGGAATCCTAGAACCCAAAAGAGTCCTATATGGGTGGTCGTTCAATGAGTAAAGTCATGGGTTCGATCCCCTGAATGCTTGGTCAACACCAGATAACTTTTTTTTCTTCATTCTATACTGGAGCTAATACTCCAGTTTTCAAAACATAAGTCACATCGATTTCAAACAGTGTTGACTGGTAGTCGAATGGCCCAGTGGTTAGGCCCCTCGTTTGCGGAGTTTCATCGCCTGGGTTCGAGTCCTCGTCCTGGCCGATGTTTTTTTTTTTTTCCCGCAGTTTTAACGCGCGCAATTTCGCAATCTTATCTTTAAAAGAATTAAATTATAGTCTTCAAATACCAACCGGGGTTAGCTCAATGGCTTAATTCGCCAGGGTGAAGAGTCCTATATGGGAGTCGGTCAATGTACGCAAGCTGGGTGTGTTGGCTCTGATGTGTCGCTCGACGTTACAATACATTTGAATGCTATGTTTGTGAAAGTGCAAACGTACAATGTAGTCCCCCCCCCCCCCCCCCCGCTTGCAAATCGACTTGTAATTTCTAAATCCATTTCGATGCCACCCTTGGACTTTCACAAGATGTGGAATACAGAATAATACGATTTTTAAATTTCTTGAACTTTCTATGCATAGTTTTCTTTAGCCTTGATCAAGGCGTCATTACCCGTCCGTACGTACATGTACGTACATCGATGCCACGATGCTCGAAATTTCGTAGGACTGCTTGCGACGACCCCCGATGACCCACGATCTGCCCAAATTTTATGTCGTGTCGTTTAACAAATGCGTCGTGGGTTCGTTGTGACCAGGCCTTACCACGACAACATTTCGTACGATCCGTGGTGACCGGGGTTTATTAACACAGAGCCCTTTGGGTGAAACGGAGCAAATCAATTCCCATAGACCTAAGGGCTAAAACGCCTATACTTTCACGATCTAATTAAAATACTTAGAACTCGCGCGTGTTCAGGAACTACAGAAACATGACGACCAGCATGTCATATTCTTTTCAATTTTTGGTGGGTTGACCGAAGATTTTTTTTGAAAAATTCTTACCCAATGCAAACAAGACAATTTTATTTAAATTTCTAAATTTCCAATGAAAAATATATACATTGCCAACCTACTCACGAGTGTCGCGAGGCAGCGCCGTTTGTCTGATTTTGTGTTGTTTCCTTTGAGCCCGCGTTTTGCTGGTGACTTCTATTTGTGTGGCGCGCCCTCTATCGACATAAAATAAGTCGAATTTTCGGACAATTAATGCGTGGGCGGCTCATTAACCCTGAAAACACAGTTTCTCCTTCTTCCTTTGAGCAGATGTAGGATGGAGCTATTACTCCAGCTTCCAAACCTATTAAGTCACATCGATTTCAAACAGTGTTGACTGGTAGTCGAATGGCCGAGTGGTTAGGCTCCTCGTCTGCGGGGTTCCATCGCCTGGGTTCGAGTCCCCGTTCTGCCCGACGTCATTTTTTCCTCAGTTTTAACGCGCGCGATTTCGCAATCTTATCTATAAAAGAATTAATTGATCGTCTTCAATCACCAACCGGAGTTAGCTCAGCGGCTTAATTCGTCAGGCTGGTACTGTCCGCGGAGTTCAGGTGCGCACCTTAGTATAGGGACGGAGCTCGTTTGCTTGCATAGGCGGCAAGAGCTAGGGCCTCGCTCCGTCAGTCCTCCCTTTACGGTTGCGCGGCCTACGGGTTACATGAACATGGACAGGGAAGGATGTGTGGTGGGCCGGGAATCCTAGAACCCAAAAGAGTCCTATATGGGTGGTCGTTCAATGAGTAAAGTCATGGGTTCGATCCCCTGAATGCTTGGTCAACACCAGATAACTTTTTTTTCTTCATTCTATACTGGAGCTAATACTCCAGTTTTCAAAACATAAGTCACATCGATTTCAAACAGTGTTGACTGGTAGTCGAATGGCCCAGTGGTTAGGCTCCTCGTTTGCGGAGTTTCATCGCCTGGGTTCGAGTCCTCGTCTGGCCCATGTTTTTATTTATTTTTCCCGCAGTTTTAACGCGCGCAATTTCGCAATCTTATCTTTAAAAGAATTAAATTATAGTCTTCAAATACCAACCGGAGTTAGCTCAACGGCTTAATTCGCCAGGGTGAAGAGTCCTATATGGGAGTCGGTCAATGTACGCAAGCTGGGTGTGTTGGCTCTGATGTGTCGCTCGACGTTACAATACATTTGAATGCTATGTTTGTGAAAGTGCAAACGTACAATGTAGTCCCCCCCCCCCCCCCCCGCTTGCAAATCGACTTGTAATTTCTAAATCCATTTCGATGCCACCCTTGGACTTTCACAAGATGTGGAATACAGAATAATACGATTTTTAAATTTCTTGAACTTTCTATGCATAGTTTTCTTTAGCCTTGATCAAGGCGTCATTACCCGTCCGTACGTACATGTACGTACATCGTTGCCACGATGCTCGAAATTTCGTAGGACTGCTTGCGACGACCCCCGATGACCCACGATCTGCCCAAACTGAATTTTATGTCGTGTCGTTTAACAAATGCGTCGTGGGTTCGTTGTGACCAGGCCTTACCACGACAACATTTCGTACGATCCGTGGTGACCGGGGTTTATTAACACAGAGCCCTTTGGGTGAAACGGAGCAAATCAATTCCCATAGACCTAAGGGCTAAAACGCCTATACTTTCACGATCTAATTAAAATACTTAGAACTCGCGCGTGTTCAGGAACTACAGAAACATGACGACCAGCATGTCATATTCTTTTAAATTTTTGGTGGGTTGACGGAAGATTTTTTTTGAAAAATTCTTACCCAATGCAAACAAGACAATTTTATTTAAATTTCTAAATTTCCAATGAAAAATATATACATTGCCAACCTACTCACGAGTGTCGCGAGGCAGCGCCGTTTGTCTGATTTTGTGTTGTTTCCTTTGAGCCCGCGTTTTGCTGGTGACTTCTATTTGTGTGGCGCGCCCTCTATCGACATAAAATAAGTCGAATTTTCGGACAATTAATGCGTGGGCGGCTCATTAACCCTGAAAACACAGTTTCTCCTTCTTCCTTTGAGCAGATGTAGGATGGAGCTATTACTCCAGCTTCCAAACCTGTTAAGTCACATCGATTTCAAACAGTGTTGACTGGTAGTCGAATGGCCGAGTGGTTAGGCTCCTCGTCTGCGGGGTTCCATCGCCTGGGTTCGAGTCCCCGTTCTGCCCGACGTCATTTTTTCCTCAGTTTTAACGCGCGCGATTTCGCAATCTTATCTATAAAAGAATTAATTGATCGTCTTCAATCACCAACCGGAGTTAGCTCAGCGGCTTAATTCGTCAGGCTGGTACTGTCCGCGGAGTTCAGGTGCGCACCTTAGTATAGGGACGGAGCTCGTTTGCTTGCATAGGCGGCAAGAGCTAGGGCCTCGCTCCATCAGTCCTCCCTTTACGGTTGCGCGGCCTACGGGTTACATGAACATGGACAGGGAAGGATGTGTGGTGGGCCGGGAATCCTAGAACCCAAAAGAGTCCTATATGGGTGGTCGTTCAATGAGTAAAGTCATGGGTTCGATCCCCTGAATGCTTGGTCAACACCAGATAACTTTTTTTTCTTCATTCTATACTGGAGCTAATACTCCAGTTTTCAAAACATAAGTCACATCGATTTCAAACAGTGTTGACTGGTAGTCGAATGGCCCAGTGGTTAGGCTCCTCGTTTGCGGAGTTTCATCGCCTGGGTTCGAGTCCTCGTCTGGCTGATGTTTTTATTTTTTTTTCCCGCAGTTTTAACGCGCGCAATTTCGCAATCTTATCTTTAAAAGAATTAAATTATAGTCTTCAAATACCAACCGGAGTTAGCTCAACGGCTTAATTCGCCAGGGTGAAGAGTCCTATATGGGAGTCGGTCAACGCAAGCTGGGTGTGTTGGCTCTGATGTGTCGCTCGACGTTACAATACATTTGAATGCTATGTTTGTGAAAGTGCAAACGTACAATGTAGTCCCCCCCCCCCCCCGCTTGCAAATCGACTTGTAATTTCTAAATCCATTTCGATGCCACCCTTGGACGTTCACAAGATGTGGAATACAGAATAATACGATTTTTAAATTTCTTGAACTTTCTATGCATAGTTTTCTTTAGCCTTGATCAAGGCGTCATTACCCGTCCGTACGTACATGTACGTACATCGCTGCCACGATGCTCAAAATTTCGTAGGACTGCTTGCGACGACCCCCGATGACCCACGATCTGCCCAAACTGAATTTTATGTCGTGTCGTTTAACAAATGCGTCGTGGGTTCGTTGTGACCAGGCCTTACCACGACAACATTTCGTACGATCCGTGGTGACCGGGGTTTATTAACACAGAGCCCTTTGGGTGAAACGGAGCAAATCAATTCCCATAGACCTAAGGGCTAAAACGCCTATACTTTCACGATCTAATTAAAATACTTAGAACTCGCGCGTGTTCAGGAACTACAGAAACATGACGACCAGCATGTCATATTCTTTTAAATTTTTGGTGGGTTGACGGAAGATTTTTTTTGAAAAATTCTTACCCAATGCAAACAAGACAATTTTATTTAAATTTCTAAATTTCCAATGAAAAATATATACATTGCCAACCTACTCACGAGTGTCGCGAGGCAGCGCCGTTTGTCTGATTTTGTGTTGTTTCCTTTGAGCCCGCGTTTTGCTGGTGACTTCTATTTGTGTGGCGCGCCCTCTATCGACATAAAATAAGTCGAATTTTCGGACAATTAATGCGTGGGCGGCTCATTAACCCTGAAAACACAGTTTCTCCTTCTTCCTTTGAGCAGATGTAGGATGGAGCTATTACTCCAGCTTCCAAACCTGTTAAGTCACATCGATTTCAAACAGTGTTGACTGGTAGTCGAATGGCCGAGTGGTTAGGCTCCTCGTCTGCGGGGTTCCATCGCCTGGGTTCGAGTCCCCGTTCTGCCCGACGTCATTTTTTCCTCAGTTTTAACGCGCGCGATTTCGCAATCTTATCTATAAAAGAATTAATTGATCGTCTTCAATCACCAACCGGAGTTAGCTCAGCGGCTTAATTCGTCAGGCTGGTACTGTCCGCGGAGTTCAGGTGCGCACCTTAGTATAGGGACGGAGCTCGTTTGCTTGCATAGGCGGCAAGAGCTAGGGCCTCGCTCCGTCAGTCCTCCCTTTACGGTTGCGCGGCCTACGGGTTACATGAACATGGACAGGGAAGGATGTGTGGTGGGCCGGGAATCTTAGAACCCAAAAGAGTCCTATATGGGTGGTCGTTCAATGAGTAAAGTCATGGGTTCGATCCCCTGAATGATTGGTCAACACCAGATAACTTTTTTTTCTTCATTCTATACTGGAGCTAATACTCCAGTTTTCAAACATAAGTCACATCGATTTCAAACAGTGTCTACTGGTAGTCGAATGGCCCAGTGGTTAGGCTCCTCGTTTGCGGAGTTTCCTCGCCTGGGTTCGAGTCCTCGTCCTGGCCGATGTTTTTTTTTTTTTTCCCGCAGTTTTAACGCGCGCAATTTCGCAATCTTATCTTTAAAAGAATTAAATTATAGTCTTCAAATACCAACCGGAGTTAGCTCAACGGCTTAATTCGCCAGGGTGAAGAGTCCTATATGGGAGTCGGTCAACGCAAGCTGGGTGTGTTGGCTCTGATGTGTCGCTCGACGTTACAATACATTTGAATGCTATGTTTGTGAAAGTGCAAACGTACAATGTAGTCCCCCCCCCCCCCCCCCCCCCCCGCTTGCAAATCGACTTGTAATTTCTAAATCCATTTCGATGCCACCCTTGGACTTTCACAAGATGTGGAATACAGAATAATACGATTTTTAAATTTCTTGAACTTTCTATGCATAGTTTTCTTTAGCCTTGATCAAGGCGTCATTACCCGTCCGTACGTACATGTACGTACATCGATGCCACGATGCTCGAAATTTCGTAGGACTGTCTTGCGACGACCCCCGATGACCCACGATCTGCCCAAATTTTATGTCGTGTCGTGGAACAAATGCGTCGTGGGTTCGTTGTGACCAGGCCTTACCACGACAACATTTCGTACGATCCGTTGTGACCGGGGTTTATTAACACAGAGCCCTTTGGGTGAAACGGAGCAAATCAATTCCCATAGACCTAAGGGCTAAAACGCCTATACTTTCACGATCTAATTAAAATACTTAGAACTTGCGCGTGTTCAGGGACTACAGAAACATGACGACCAGCATGTCATATTCTTTTCAATTTTTGGTGGGTTGACCGAAGATTTTTTTTGAAAAATTCTTACCCAATGCAAACAAGACAATTTTATTTAAATTTCTAAATTTCCAATGAAAAATATATACATTGCCAACCTACTCACGAGTGTCGCGAGGCAGCGCCGTTTGTCTGATTTTGTGTTGTTTCCTTTGAGCCAGCGTTTTGCTGGTGACTTCTATTTGTGTGGCGCGCCCTCTATCGACATAAAATAAGTCGAATTTTCGGACAATTAATGCGTGGGCGGCTCATTAACCCTAAAAACACAGTTTCTCCTTCTTCCTTTGAGCAGATGTAGGATGGAGCTATTACTCCAGCTTCCAAACCTATTAAGTCACATCGATTTCAAACAGTGTTGACTGGTAGTCGAATGGCCGAGTGGTTAGGCTCCTCGTCTGCGGGGTTCCATCGCCTGGGTTCGAGTCCCCGTTCTGCCCGACGTCATTTTTTCCTCAGTTTTAACGCGCGCGATTTCGCAATCTTATCTATAAAAGAATTAATTGATCGTCTTCAATCACCAACCGGAGTTAGCTCAGCGGCTTAATTCGTCAGGCTGGTACTGTCCGCGGAGTTCAGGTGCGCACCTTAGTATAGGGACGGAGCTCGTTTGCTTGCATAGGCGGCAAGAGCTAGGGCCTCGCTCCGTCAGTCCTCCCTTTACGGTTGCGCGGCCTACGGGTTACATGAACATGGACAGGGAAGGATGTGTGGTGGGCCGGGAATCCTAGAACCCAAAAGAGTCCTATATGGGTGGTCGTTCAATGAGTAAAGTCATGGGTTCGATCCCCTGAATGCTTGGTCAACACCAGATAACTTTTTTTTCTTCATTCTATACTGGAGCTAATACTCCAGTTTTCAAAACATAAGTCACATCGATTTCAAACAGTGTTGACTGGTAGTCGAATGGCCCAGTGGTTAGGCTCCTCGTTTGCGGAGTTTCATCGCCTGGGTTCGAGTCCTCGTCTGGCCGATGTTTTTATTTATTTTTCCCGCAGTTTTAACGCGCGCAATTTCGCAATCTTATCTTTAAAAGAATTAAATTATAGTCTTCAAATACCAACCGGAGTTAGCTCAACGGCTTAATTCGCCAGGGTGAAGAGTCCTATATGGGAGTCGGTCAATGTACGCAAGCTGGGTGTGTTGGCTCTGATGTGTCGCTCGACGTTACAATACATTTGAATGCTATGTTTGTGAAAGTGCAAACGTACAATGTAGTCCCCCCCCCCCCCCCCCCCCCCCCCCCGCTTGCAAATCGACTTGTAATTTCTAAATCCATTTCGATGCCACCCTTGGACTTTCACAAGATGTGGAATACAGAATAATAATACGATTTTTAAATTTCTTGAACTTTCTATGCATAGTTTTCTTTAGCCTTGATCAAGGCGTCATTACCCGTCCGTACGTACATGTACGTACATCGATGCCACGATGCTCGAAATTTCGTAGGACTGCTTGCGACGACCCCCGATGACCCACGATCTGCCCAAACTGAATTTTATGTCGTGTCGTTTAACAAATGCGTCGTGGGTTCGTTGTGACCAGGCCTTACCACGACAACATTTCGTACGATCCGTGGTGACCGGGGTTTATTAACACAGAGCCCTTTGGGTGAAACGGAGCAAATCAATTCCCATAGACCTAAGGGCTAAAACGCCTATACTTTCACGATCTAATTAAAATACTTAGAACTCGCGCGTGTTCAGGAACTACAGAAACATGACGACCAGCATGTCATATTCTTTTAAATTTTTGGTGGGTTGACGGAAGATTTTTTTTGAAATATTCTTACCCAATGCAAACAAGACAATTTTATTTAAATTTCTAAATTTCCAATGAAAAATATATACATTGCCAACCTACTCACGAGTGTCGCGAGGCAGCGCCGTTTGTCTGATTTTGTGTTGTTTCCTTTGAGCCCGCGTTTTGCTGGTGACTTCTATTTGTGTGGCGCGCCCTCTATCGACATAAAATAAGTCGAATTTTCGGACAATTAATGCGTGGGCGGCTCATTAACCCTGAAAACACAGTTTCTCCTTCTTCCTTTGAGCAGATGTAGGATGGAGCTATTACTCCAGCTTCCAAACCTGTTAAGTCACATCGATTTCAAACAGTGTTGACTGGTAGTCGAATGGCCGAGTGGTTAGGCTCCTCGTCTGCGGGGTTCCATCGCCTGGGTTCGAGTCCCTGTTCTGCCCGACGTCATTTTTTCCTCAGTTTTAACGCGCGCGATTTCGCAATCTTATCTATAAAAGAA